>CAAKHB010006435.1:0-25642 GCA_901007665.1 Aeoliscus strigatus
CACACGTAACATCTCACACACACACACACACACACACACACACACACACACACACACACACACACACACAAAGACAACATACTTTTGATTTATTGGCTCTCCAGAGACCTGATAAAACTCATCCTGGATGACGTCATTTGTTCGACTGAAAGATGGGACAGAATGTGTGTGTGTGTGTGTGTGTGTGTGTGTGTGTGTGTGTGTGTGTGTGTGTGTGTGTGTGTGTGTGTGTGTGTGTGTGTGTGTGTGTGAGAATCACAGATATGACTAACATTTATTTTGGCTCAGTTTTGGTGAACGTGGTGTTCAACGTACACACACGTTGTCTCTGTCCTGCTGACCTCTCCTGTGTTACTCTGTTCAAACACTTGTCACACTGTGTGTGTGTGTGTAGTAGTGCATCATGTGCACGTACGTAAACCAGAAACAAAACATATTTTCTTCAGGAGGGACGAACCCACAGGTTCATTCACAGTGAACACAGCAAAAATTCAACTACGACAGCAAACTCTTACTCTGAATATTTGTCTTATTTCTATTTATATCTAATATCCAAAATGCTCATTTCTTCTCATAAAATGTCATTTTTTTAAGTAAAAATTTGCTTTAAACAAGTGACCGTTTACTAAACTTACTTTTTTCAGGTGATGTATCTCATTTTAAGTGTAAAAACATTTTATCACTTGACATTTTGACGAGTAATAAGACAAATATCCTTGGTAAGATTTGAGGTCAGATCTGATCTGAGAAGTTATTGACGTTTGAAGAGACGAGCAGTACGAACCATTCAGTTGGAATCTCTGTGCTTCAGTCACAGAATTCATGAAATCTTTTATTTAAATTATTTTTAAATAAAAAATAAAACAAAAATAAATGAAATATCCAATTACACACAGTCAAACTGTGAGGTAAACAAGCACGGTCGACGACAAGCAGTAAGAACTGATGATGGAGGTTTTTAGAGAAAAATAAAAACATGTTGTGACGTTGCCCCTCTGACACAACACTGTGTGTGTGTGTGTGTGTGTGTGTGTGTGTGTGTGTGTGTGTGTGTGTGTAAGCTGCTGACTGGCTGTCAGTCAAACCTCTGATTGAAAACTGATCCAATGCAACTCAAACGCATTCGAGTCACCAAACAGATTTGAAAATGCCAGAGGAAGAAGGTTCAAACATTATTCTGAAATGTATGAAGTAAAGCAGGAAAAAAAAAAGGGTTTATTGCTGACAGCCGAAATCCTGAGACAACCGCAGCGTGACGCTTCACACGTTTTCAGACAAATCAGAGGGAAAGAAAAGGAAGTTTCAGCAAATTAAAATCACCAGAGAAACAAACCAGGAGGATTTTTGTCGTCAGCTGCTCAGTATGGCTTCTTCTGCACACACACACACACACACACACACACACACACATACACACACATTACGATGATGTTCTTCTGAAACTTAAAACAGTTTGGTTTTCAGATCTTATTTATCTTAGATCTAGATCTTACCTGCAGCGAATATTTTCTTGCTGCAGAGAAAGTAGAATGATAATTGGTCAAAAACATTTGTCATACAGGATGAGGTGTGTGTGTGCGTGCGTTTGTGTGCACGCTCACCTGCGTGCAGGTAGCGTAGCATCAGGCAGAGGACAATCCCCAGCAGAAGCAGTGTGCCGCCCACAGACACGTTGAACAGCCAGCTGCTGGGTTCTGTGCAGACAGGACATGAGCGTTGGTCCCTCTGCCGCCCCCGTGTGGCGGCCGAGTGAACATCAGCCTGTGACATTTGCTCACCTTCGACGTTGACGATGAGCGTCTTTTTGACGGGCACTCGCAGGGACTGGTGGGTGACGCTGCAGGTGAACTGCCTCCCCGAGTGTCTGTGTGCAGCCTGGAGGTAGAAGAACGCAGACAGCAAGAAGGTCCCGTCCACGTTGCGCTTGTGGCTGGACATTAGGACGTTCTGGAGCCGCTGAGGGGGACGGGCTCCGACCCGCCGACCCTCAGACGGCGCCTCCTGTTCGTACCAAACTATCTCCACATCCAGGGGGTAATAGCCCTCCGCTTCACAAACCACCTTCTGCTCGTCGCCCTCTTGGAGCTGCAGCGTCGGTCCCACGTTGAGGGAGACACGGGGGGGCTCTGTGGACGGAGGAGGTCAAGCACCTTCACAAACAACTTCACGCTCAGATCCTTCCTTCCTTCCTTTGGAATTTGTATTTTTCTGCCAGGTCCACGTTCGATAGCGACGACCAGAGACGGCATTTACCTGACTTCGACCCTGGAGGATGTGATACACTGAACAATAAGTAACCATAGTAACCGCTGAAACAATAACAAACACCAGAAATGATCTGAAGAACTAGAAAAACAAACAGAACTTCCCCCGCTGACCATTGACTGTGGAGTTCTAGACACAGATTCTGAAAAAAGAATTCCTGGATCCAGAAGGTTCCAGAACACCACCGACATTTAATCATCTGGTCCTGGTCCATTAGCAGCAGTTACTCAACATTTCATTAGAATCCGTTCAGAACTTTTCGAGTTATTTTTCCAACATACAAAATACGCCGGCAAAACCATCCCCTCCAACGGCAGAGGTAGGGTGAGAACGGCGAATTAGACACGTGTTCCATTTGAACTCTGGAGCTCGTTCTCACCTTCGATGCGTAGACTGATGTCGAGCGACGCAAACACCGGATTCACCGACACTGAACACACGTACGTCCCCTCGCTGCTCAGCTTGGTGAAGGGGAGGCTCAGAGACGCATCGCCGCCAGCGAGGCCCTTCAGCCCCACGCCGGTCCCGTGGGTTTGCCCGGACTGGCTCACGTAGCTGAAGAGCTCCCGCCTGTCTCCGCGGCGATGCCAGTGCCACTTCACAGTGACGGCCGGTCTCTTGTGGTCCACGGCAAACTGGCAGTGGAGTTTCTGCTGGAGGCCGAGGCCGACTGCCACCGACGGACTTTGTGTTTTCACGACCAGGGAGGCTCCACGGTGAGACGGAGGCGCAGGTTACACACCGGAAATCACTATGGTAACGACCTCTACGAAGGCCTCTGTGCTCTGCGTTACCTGATGTGGTGACGACCTCTCTGTCCTCGATGACGGGCCACTTGCGGAAGTCCTGCTGAGCTGGTGGCGGCTGCTCAGACGGCTGTCTGAGGAACGCAGTGACAGCGAACAGGCCCATGGTGTGTTTGAGGGTGCAGCTGAACCAGCGGTTGTACTCGTGGGACTCCTGCACGGGCCAGCGGACGTGGATACCTTCTGTGTTGTACCTGTGCATCTCACACTCCAGGTGGTCCGCGTCCACCCCCGCCACAAACCGGCGGAGGTCCAGCTTGGATCCTAGAACAGAACGACCACAGTGGGAGAACTCGTGATGGGCAAGACAGTTCTGTTAGGGGAACCGAATCATGAGAACCTGTTCAGTCAAAAGATTCATTGAAAAGATTTGTTCACTGAATCATTCTTTTATTTAATGTTATTTTAGATCTTGTTTTGTCTTGTACATTTAATGTTCAGATAGAGTCTGTTTCGTTTTCAGTCAGTGATTCGTGTCAGTCGACCCGTTCGCTGGGAACGAGTGAATCAGGTTCACCTGAAGCAGTTCACTACTGCACTCAGCTGAACCGTGATATGAACGAATCTTCTCAGTCAGTGATTAAGAAGACTCAGCACTGAATCACTGACTGAAAAGATTTGTCAGCGAGCGGGACAACACCGTCTCAGGATGTTACGCCACGGCGGCGGATCTTACCGGTGAGAAGGAACGTGATGGCGTCCGGGTTGACGGGGACGTCTCCTTCCTGGCTGAACTGCAGCAGGCTGTCTCTATGGACGAGCTGCCTCTCAGGATGACCGTCATTATTCACCTGCACGCTTTCATCCAGGAATTTACAGGGCAGCCATGACAACTGATGAACACCTGCAGACACACAACCAGTTGGAATAGAAGATATACAGGCACATCTCAATAAATTACAATATCATCAAACGGTGTGGGTTTTTTTTCAGTAAATCTATTTAAAAAGTGAAACACCTTCATATATTTTCTTCTTCATTTGTCGTTCAGTAATCAAATCTAATTTAACTACAATAGCTCGGTTTCATCCTGACCTGCAAGTTCACTGACATCCGGGTACATCTAAATGAGTAAGACTATGTGAAAAAGAGGATTTTCAGTTGAAGAAGTGAAACACATCTTGCATTCACACAGACAGATATCTTAAGTATACTGTAGTAGTACTAATACACAACTGCATGCAGATAGTACAGCTAATGTCAGCTGCAGGAAACAAAAAGCTGTTTCATCACTGCAACAACCTCCGTGCACGTAAAAGTTATCAAATATATGTTCAGATTAATATTATGTGACACACCTGCAAAGAGATTCCAGTAAATAAACGTCTGTAAGAGTCCAGTCATGATGGTGTATGTGACAGTTACTAGCTTTAGCTTTAGCTTTAGCTTTCACTTTCATTTTCCAAGAACCAAAGTTTTGATTACCTGCACTACAGGCTCAGTATGTAATTCACATTTACTTTATTTCTCAGTAGTAATAGACACCATTACACAAAGAGTAGTGTATCTTCTATGTCCCTGCTAATGCTGTGAAATTCTTTTTTTTTTAATCCAACGATGAGTTGGAGTTGCAGTACGCACTGTGACCTGCAGTGGCGCTGTCGGGCCGAGTGACTGACTTCCTGGTTGCTCTTGTGACGACACGTTGGCTGCGAAACCGGAAGTGTTTTCCACCTGCGTTTACAAGAACGTACTTTGAAAACGGACTGACCAACCTGCTGTGAAACGGACGTGTCCGTTCATGAATGAAGCCGACTGACGATGGACACAGGTGACGTGACTTCTTGTTCTAGAACTTGAACATGTGACATGTGGATTTTATCTGTTTTCATCAAGCAGCTCACTTCCACCCACATTTTTTATTTGGATTTACCACAAATATTAATCTACCGAAACATGGAGATAAAGATTCATGGAAATATAATTCACCATCAACAGATTCTTTGATTAAGAAAACTGGAACTGGAATTATTTGGAAACACACTATCATTGTTGGTTCAATAGTTATTGACTAAACTGACTATTTACTAATGGTGGTTTTCTTCTGGATCCAGCTCCGGAACTATTGAAGATCCAACAAATCTGTTCCCACTGATTCAGACTCTCAGATACAATCTGGTGTCAGTTCATGTCTTTGTCTTCATCTGTTGTCTGAAAATCCACCAGCACCAGAACATTTCCTGTTGTGGATCAGAGGATCCAGAGTAGATCCGGATCCAGATCAAACTTGGATCCATCAGAGAACCTACAGACAATGGATCCTGGATCTGACCATTGACTGTGGAGTTCTAGACACAGATGCTGAAAATGTCCAAGAATCCTTCAACAGGTTCCTGGATCCAGATGGTTCCAGAACACCACCGACACTAGATCACCTGGTCCTGGTCCTGTTAAAAGCATTTCCTGAAAATGTCAATGTTTCTTTAATTTGTATTTATTTTTTAATGTTTTATGTCTTTATTCGTTAAGTAAAATAATTAAAGGATAGATTTTCATTAAAATTATTATTGTACTTTATTTTAGAAACATTTTTAAAAATCCATATATGTATATGTATATATATACTTTTTTTCCCCTGAAAATTTGAAAAGTTCATAATAAAGTTTGGAACAAATTATTTTCCTGACAGACAAACGCTGGTAAAAAGAGTTAAGATAAATTCCATCCAGGTGTTTCAGAACCAGAACACCATCCATGCTCCATGGTCAGTGATTCCTGGGGATGTTTCCACTCAGGTTTACGTTCACGCTGGTGCTCTTCTCTTTCAGATTCCGCTGTCCTTCAGGGGGCCTTTCTCCTGGCCAACAAGCTGTGTCTCCCCTCCTCCCTGAGCTCCTTTGAGAAGGCCGACTGGAGCCGGGTGGGACATCCGGTCCTGGCAGCCGTCAGAGAAATCTGCGGCGAGGACGATCTGAGCAGTCCTCACAACAGCCGACTCAGCAGCTGGAAGAAGAAACTAGTTTGTGTTGTGTGGTTGAAGTCGTTGCGCCACGAGGTCGGAGGAGATGACGAGTCGGCGTGGAGGGAGTGCCCGTTCTTCCCGCTCCTGAACGCCCTTCCTGAGGTCAACCGCGCTTTCCTGCTGGAGCTGGTGAAGTCCATGTCAGCCGTGGAGGCGTTGGCCCACTTCCTCCTGAGCCTCCCCGGCGGCCACCTGTGCTCCGAGCTGCTGCGGCTGACGGAACACGTGAAGAGCAGCCCCGTTAGCGCCGCTGATGTCCGCTTCCTCCTGAAGGTGTGGTGGAGTCTGTGGAAAGGCGGCGAACCACAGGGAGCAGGAGACGAGAGCATCGAGGCGATGTTCGCCGAGCAGTTTGCCACTTTCACCGCCGGTTCGACGTCTCAGGCCGCCAAGAGGTTGAAACTCGACCCCTCGGTGTCGTCGGCACACGCAGACGTGCTGGACGTTCTCCTCCACGCACTGGACGACGTGAAAGCTCACGTCTCCACGTCTGAGCTCTGCCTTCAGGCTCTCTCCATCTGTCTGGATGTCCTTTACACCTCCTTCCTCATAGAACAACCACGTGCTCTTCCAGCCAAAGAGAAGATCCGTTTTCTGTCCCGGGCCGTCAGCGTCCGACAAGAAGACCGGCCGAGTCCGGCGGTGATTCAGGAGGCCCAGCGAGACCTCCGTGCCTCTCACACGCCAGCCCCGTTTCAGCCGAGCCGGATGAAGCTCACTGAAGCCCTGACGATCGTAGCAGAACTCGCACAGTTTTGGAAGAACTCAGGCCTGCTGGAGGCGTGCGACGGCAGCTACGCGTCCTTCAGACTCCAGCAGAGCGTCCACAGGTTCCTGGGGGCTCTGGAGGAAGCGGATGTGTGTGAGGTTCAGATGAATAAACTCAGGGCGTCGCTGGAGTCGCTGTCTTTCCCCGCCCTGGAAACCACCGCTGAGGTGGAGGCGAGCGTCGCCATGACCATCATCAGTCAACGCCTGGACGACTATGAGGAGTTTGCTCTGCTGCTGGCCGGTGAGAGGAGCTGGGCGGCCGCTGACGAGCGCTGGATCGGTTGCCTGGAGACCAACCGAGCGGCCTTCCAGCGGCTGGACACGCTGATGGCGCTGGCGTCCACCGTCGGCGGGGAAGTCCACGCCGAGCGCTGGAGCGTGAGCCAGCGCAGGAAGCTGCTGAAGCTCGTCACGGACGTTTTCTCCGCTCTGCGCTTGGAGGACAAGAACCGAGCAGTGGCGGCGATGCTGGAACGCTCCAGCAAGGGGCTCTTCAGCTGCTCGGCCCCGTCTGCTGCGACCGCCGGGTTCGAGCAGGAGCTCAACATGGCCCTCAACTGCATCATCCAGGGGGGGCGCGGAGCCGCCGACCCACAGGGCAGTCTGAACACCGCCGTCTCTTTGATCGCCAGAGTGGCGTTCCAGAACCCTCAGGCCACGCTGACATCCTGCTGCCACTCGGCGGTGTTCAACAGAGGCTCCTCCGCTCTGATGGCGCAGATCCTGCAGCAGCTGCCTGGACTCAGAGGACCGGGGGCACGGGGGCAAAGTCTGCTCTGCAGGTAGGGACGGAGGGAAGCATGGAGAACTATTTTTTTTTTTTTTTTTTTTATAAATCCAGGTTTTTCCAACCATCTAAACGGACATCGTGTCCTTTGATAGGAAATAATCAACCACATGGTTCAGGTCTTTGGTTTGTTTTGACGAGGAGCAGATTTTGATAGATACTGTAGATACTTCATACTTCTAACTCACCTGTAATTAACTGAAGTAAATTAAATCAATTTAATTACAATCCTTTATTAAAACGATTTTAATTCAGTTTAATCCTTGATTTAATGGACTTTAAAAGGAGCCTGATCAGGGTTCATTTTGGGCTAAAAATGAAATATGAAAAAAAATGAAATAGAAAAATATTTTGAACAGACCATCCCATCTGTGAGAGGATATCCATAAACTCAACTTGTTCTCTAACAATAAATACTTATTTTTAAGCGGACAAATGTATGTCATTGGTTCTATACTAAACATTGAATAGTTTACATTGTATTATGTATATGTATAATTATGTATATATATTGGTTATATCATTGTATAACTGTTCTTTTTGTGCTTGTATTTTTTTTTTTTTTTGGAAAATCTTCAGAAATATTTTTCATCACTTGACAAGTTAAGGCAGAGAGAGAGACTGCAGCCCGGCCCCCTCCTCGGCTGCTCTCTCTTTCTTGCCTTAAAAAAAGTGTATGAACATACGTTGACGTTCATCGTCCGTGGTGTCAAACCACCACGGACCGTTTCCCTGAAGATGACGGTAAGGTTTGACGTACTAGTCCTTTACTCGCCACTTTTTGGCGACGGGTTTTGCTGATGGTGCTGATGGTAAAATTGGATTAATCCTGACAAGCCGACCTGCAGGTGTCTCCAGGAAGCCATCGGGACCAGAGTGTTGTCGGACAACGACAAAGAGCAGTTCCTCAAGTTCCTGGGTCTGTTGATGGAGCCGGTCCTGGCGGATGCAGGAGAAGAGAAGAGGCTTCTGTCCCCTCAGGAGCTGGTGGAGACCTTTGTCCTGCCCAGCCTGTCCTCCACGAGTGAGTGTTTGTTTCAGAGGAGCTTTTCGGTGTACTGAATCATTAGAATCCTTTTGGTAAAAAGATTCATTCAAAAGATTCACTCACCGAATCGCTCAGTACTTTCACGTCGGTCTCAGAAACACCAGAAAGTCTCCAACAACACCAGAAAAAGTCACTAGCTTTGTCGCTAGGGGTCTGAGTATTTGCAAGCTGTAGCACTAAATTCACTAAGCTGACAACACTGTGTTTTGCTCTCAATGTAAGTTCCGTTTTCAGTGAGTGATTTGTGTCAGTCGACTCGTTTGCAGGGAACGAACCACGAATCAGGTTCAGTCGGGGCAGTTCACTGCTGCACTCAGCTGGACTGTGAAACAAACGAACAAATCTTTGGAGAAAGTGACTCCCGGACAGTTGGTTCACCCAAAAGATTCAAACGAATCAAACGGGACACTAGCTGAGTCAGTTTGTCACCAACAGGATGTGTTTTCTCTCCAGGTGGGTTTGACTGGAGTCTGCAGCTTCTCCACGCTGCCTTGAGTGTGGATGAACAGGAGGGGGCCGGTTGTCGTCACTGGGTGCTGGACTGCTGCCCCTTCCCTCTGCTCTACGTCCTGGCCCAGCTGCTGGACCAGAGCCTCAGGTTGACCACACCCTATCCTCGCTCGCTGGCCGTTGGATCCACGTTCCCTTTTTCATTCTGTTTCACTCTTTCGTCCGTGTTAGATGCTGGGAGCAGCCAGCAGAGGGCGCTGTCCACCTCTGGTCCATGGACACCAAGGAGCTGCTGCTGACGGTGCTGAGCCGCCTGGCGCAGCTGGTGGGTGCAGAGGTGGCAACCGATGCCAGCAGCTGGTCCAGAGCCGTGTTCTGGCTCCACGACAAGACGGAGGGGCTGGACTGGACCGTGGGCTTCCACCTGAAGCCCGTGTGGGGGCAGCACTTCAAACACCAGGTGCCGTCGGCTCTGCTGACCGTGTGTGAGCTGCCTGAGCAGGTAGGGAACTCTGGGATGCTCAAGGACCACGTGTCCCGTTCAGAGGTTCTGCTGAATGTAGTGAAAAATGTTCAGTCAAAATGAAATGGTCCAGACTGGCGACGAAAAGTCAGACACTAGAACGTGTAGAACTCTGACCTCTGACCTCTGACCAGTGCTCTGAGTAACAGGACCAGCAGCTCAGAAGTGGGTCACACTGGTAGTGGACTGACTGGAACCAGTGAGAACCTCTCAGTGAAACCCAGAAGGTTCCTTCTAATAACCCACCCGTGTCTCCGCCCCCTGCAGGAGTGGGCGGGTGTGGACTTCCCTCAGTACGGCCACGGCACAGGGCTGCTGGCCTGGATGGAGTGCTGCTGCGTGTCCGACTCGCTGCGGTCCACCATGCTGTCCCACCTGTCTCTGGACCGGCGCCGGCCCGACCACGTGTGCATGTTCAGCAAAGGCGTGCTGGTGGCGCTGACGCAGACTCTGCCCTGGTGCTCCGTGTCCCAGTGGAGCCGGCTGCTGCGGGCGCTGACGGCGCTGATGCAGTCCGGCCGCCTCCACGTCCCCTTCTCGCTGGAGTACGTCGACTTCCTGCCGCTCCTCGACCTGCGGCGCTTCTCGCCGGAGCTCAGCCTGTCGGTTCTGCTGCTCCGGGTCCTCCAGCTGCTGTGCGGGTCCAGCTGCTCCGGCTGGCTGCCGGCCGCCGGCTGGGCCCACGTGGGCCGGCTGCACGCCCACGCCGTCAGGGAGATGATGGACTCGCTCCGAGGGAAACTGCCTCTGCCCTCGTCGGCCGCGAAAGCCGTGAAACGAGAAGGTTCTCCGGTCAGAGACTCACACGTGGAGGAAACGGAGACGGCTCCGAGTCAGGAGGTTCTTTTTGTTCTCAGCCAGCTCTTCTGCCACGTGCAGCACGTCCAGGTAGGATCAGCTCTCTGATGAACGGCTTCAGATGTTTTCCTCTGTCTGACCCAGCTCGACGTCCTCAGGTGATGATGCCAGGAGGCCAGTGTGAGCCTCTGTTCCTGTCCAGCCTGGAGATCCTCAGCCACTATCAGGCCGTCATGGCCGCCTTCCCGGACAGCAGCAGCCCGCTGGAGAGCGACAACACCCGGCACTTCTTCACCACCATCACCGACAACCTGGACAACCAGGAGATGAAGAGCGTCCTGCAGCAGAAGATCGCTCAGCTCACATCGTCTGCGGCTTGACGCTGGCGTTCCATCGCTTCCTGTCGTTGTTGTCGTACTTTCAGTTGGGTGAATAAAGAGCGGTCGCATCATGCTGTCGTCTCCTTGACGACAGATTGCCGTCAGCAACTGACCGGGAACTCCACAAACATCTCCCTGCTCCACCATCAACTTTAGTTTACGTTTTTGTATTATTTCATGAAAGGATTCATCCAAAAAACAACAGAGCAAAACAAAACAGACAAATTTCAAAGAAAACCTATGAATACATATGAAACTGGTTCATAGTGATGATGGACCATGTGTACAGATGATAACACTAAATACACAAGAACATATTCCTATTTGATTGACTGTAAACAATGACAACGCCATAGAAACGTTTGTTTTTCTGTTCCATCCAGCAGACGTCACTCACGTTTCCATGGTAATGCAGCATTAGTATTATTCATTTGATTCAAACCCAACAAAGAAAATTAAAACAAAAACACAGAATACATGGATTTCATTGAATTCACTCATTGCAGCAGTCGTCTAATGCAGAAGTCACTATTTAAAACATCACACACACTGTAAAAGAACATTCATCTTACTTCTAGTCAAACCATCTCATTTCTAGCCATTGTATTGTACTGTATCGCCTGTTTTTATACAATTATCCTTTTACATTTTCATTTGAAATAAGTAGATAAATCTGCCAGTGGAACACATTTTTGTAGTTTGCTTGAAACAAGTGGAAACTGTCCAGAAACAAGTTACTTTTTCATATGATGTCTTATTTTAAGTGTAGATCTTTTTTTAACTTAAATTTAGAGAAATAAGACTAATTTTTAGTACGATTTTGACTTTTTGCAGTGCAACCCGTCCACAAACACGTTGGACGAACGCCACGACTCCAATGCTTAACTTTTCACAGCAGCTTGTCGCATCACCTGCTGCAGCACACACACACACACACACGCTCTCACACGCACGCAGACACGCTGCTGGTATACCCGAAGGATTTACACCACTTCTGTCAGGTTTGTGATCGCTGAAACGTAAGACGGGTTCTTTTTTTCCGGGCACCAACATGTTACCTAGAGGTAAATCCACCTCTGGTCCATAAGGATTCTTATTCTTTGTGAAAAAGGTCCTGGACCTCAGTCTGTCCCACGGACCTGCCTCCTGTAGAGCCTGAGCGCTTTCTTCAGCAGCAGGTGGAACCAGTAGATCTGAGGCAGCAGGATCAGCAGGTTCCCTGCGTTGCAGTGCAGCGGCAGGTGGAAGGCCACTCTGTGCAGTGGAATCCCAAACTGACGGCCGTACGTCCAGTACATGAAGGGGAAGATGAGAATCCGACAGGTGAGGAAACTCAACAGGACGACGACGCCGTTGATTCTGTGCAGCCTGGTGTGATCGAGGCCCAGCTGCTCAACAGCACAACGAAAAGAATGTTCAGAATAAAGAAATATCGTCAGTAACAAGACAAATTCAAGGTGTTTCACCAGTTTCTGTGGCGCCACAAGTCGACTGACTTTGAAGATTGGAATTATTTTCTTATTACTTTCATGACACTTAATAAATACTGTTACGTTTTGAAACTGACACGTTCTTCAAACATCTTATTTCCACTTTGGTATTTCAAACAAAACACTGAATTGATTCAGTAACACAAAAGTAAAACTGGACTGTTTCCTAAGTAACAAGTATGTTTAAATTGAATACAAATAAGATGTCCTCCTCGATCACAGATGAACGTCACACACTGAAAACAGCTAAAATCTGACAAGGAATATTTGCCTTATCTCTTCTCAAAATGTATAATTTCAGCTTAAAAAAGTCTTAAACTCTTAAAATAAGACATGAGCTGACAGAGTTTCCAACTTTAATTGAAAATTTGCTTGAAACAAGTTAAAATTGCCAAAATAAGCTCCTTTTTCAGCTGCTGTGTCTTATTTTAAGCATGGAGTTATTTTTGTAATAAGAAATAAGACATGTTTATTAGAAATAACACAAATATTATGAATATTTTGAATTTTTGCAGTACATCAGCTCTTGAAGGGAACCAACAATAAATCAATACGGATGTGTTGTCGTCTACCTGGATGAGGATCTTTCCAGCAGAGATGAATGGAGTGCTCAGCTCTGTGGTCAAAAGGCATCCGATGAAGAAATCCCCCAGACCTCGTCTGAAGAACTGACAAACAGCAACGTCAGCGATGTGTCGGGATGTGGTTCGTACCAAACATGTCCAAGTGCTTCTTACCAGGGTGACGGGCAGGAAGACCAGCAGCAGGACCAGGTGATGGAGCACCAGCATCCAGTCCTTCACGAGAAAAGACTTCACCGTCTCCAAAGAGTGGCTGCTGCAGGCAGTGGCGTGACCTCTGACCCTCTGGGTGTGGTAGTGGCTCAGGTACATGGCGCAGATGTCAGTGGCCATGTAGGGAGCTCCGAACGACACAAAGCTGTTGACCAGCCAGTGGCTGCGCGAGGAGACGACAAACTGAGTGAACATCAGAGGCCCGTGAGAAGGGAACGCGAGGAAACAGGAAACAAATACCTGTCGGTCATGACGTCCCTGCAGGACGAGACCACCGTCAGTCCTGCTGCGGCAGCCAGAGACGCATGGACGGCAGAAAACACCCTGAGAGCGACTCCATTCAATTAGTGACTTCATCAGTGAGAGCCGTGATGACACATGCTACTTGCTGGTACCACGTCTTACTTCACCACCTTAACTGGGTGTTTTATTGTGTTAGGTTTCAGTTAGAATTAGTTTTTATTCATGATTATTATTATATTACTAATTTCTATTAAAAATGTCCAATTGTCCAGTTAAAAACATTTTAACATTTAAAATAAAACATCATCTAAAAAGTCACTTGTTTACTTGTTTCAGGGAAATTTTCATTTTAAAAAAGTAAAAAAATCTTTATTACAAGCAACAAAAATGACTTATTATTACAAGCTGCTCAATGCTCCACTGGCATATTTATTAGTTATTTCAAGTGAAAATTAGCTTGAAACAAGTAAAAATTGTCTAAAAAGATGTCGCCTCTTCAGATGATGAGTCTTATTTTTTATGTTTATCGTTCATTCAAGGGCTTTTCTGTGAAATATTCATGTTTACTACTAACATTTCTTAAAGAAAAGCAACAAGTTCGTCATTAAAAGAAATACAGCCGAATTTCTCCGCACATAACAAAAGTTAACGTGAAATACAACATGGAGGTTTGTACACTGATCGATGATGTAAACGACGCCGGAAGTTCGCACAGGAGCAACGGGTTCAACCGGAACTGACCTCTCGCTGATACAAACGACGTCAGCGTCGCTCCAGACTTCGAACGTACGTCTGAGGATTTTCCTACAGCCTACGTAGAGTCCTGGAAACACCACGGACCCACAAAAAAACTCCTTCCACATGTTTCCGACGCTCCAACGCTTCTCCGTCCCTCGACCGCGGGAACGTCCTGACGCGCCCGCGCCCCACGGGTGACGGGGACGCGCACGCACGTTGTGCGTAGGGGCTCGAAACAGCTGTACAAGACTTTTTTTTACTATAATATTCATACTCTATTTGTTATTGATGAAAGTTAACGAATTTACCAGCTATGGTTCGTTGCCAGTTTAGGGCAAAAAATGTTCCAGAAAAATCTCTTCATGGACATTCACTATATGCATAGTTAGTGCAGTATGTACATTAAGTAAGTATGACGGGAAATTACGTGAAACTTAAACTTACTGCCGATATGCTAGCTGACGCATTTTGCGAATATTTACACATCAAGACAAGACATCAACACATCAAGCCTCAGACCTCACATCTTAAACCTCAGTCTACAGTGAAGACGACAACTTGTCACACAAAAGCACCAAACATGCGCTACGTCAATGCCTGAAAATGTGCCACATTTCACTAGCTAGCCAGCTAAAGTTAGCATCAGCCGGGAGAGCCGGGTGGTATCCCCCGTGGTGCCGTTGGTGTCGCTGCTGTCCGCCGACACCTTGAAACGTGTACGGTCGTCATTTCTATGTCGCCAAGATGGAGGATGTTGAGGGTGGAAAGTGTCCCATCGATCCACACGCAACTTTTCAGACGTTTGAGTGAACGTAGTACACTTCACTTTCACATAGTCATTCAGTGCGAACGCACTTATGTACTCAAAATACTAAGTTTGAGTATGGGAGTGCGTGAGTTGAGACACACCTCACGTTACCTTGGAAACCCATGTCCCTCCCTTGGCTTTGGTGTTCTTCCTTTGATGCAGGAGCAGCAACAGAATAGAATTTTACAGCGTTAGCATTAGCAGCAGGTTGGCAAGCGAGGATGGAGGGATCCACGAATAGAAGTGCAAAATTAGTGAAGGAGCTCCAGTGGGAGCTCCAGAGACACCGAGATGTTCACCACGAAACTAAAACGCACCACCAAGAGACTTTCCTTCGCAAAGAGCGGGAGATTCAGGATGTGAAGTTATTGAACAAGACTCTCCAGAAAGACCTCAAGGCCGCGAACCAAACCATCAAAAAACTCCAGGAGGAGCTGGCGGACGTGAGGAAAGCCCATTCCGAGGCAAAGAAGACTCATGCGGACCTGCGGATCAGCGCCATGCGTCTGAAGGACACCAAGAACGCCACCATTGCGAGGGAAACCAAACTGAGACAACATATGGCCGCGCAGGCCAAAGACCACCAAGAGGCGGTCGCAAACATCCACGCGGAATTCAACCGGAATCTGATGTGTAACAAAAGCCAACACGAGCAGATGCGTCAGATTGTGCTCGAGGAGAAGATAGCGACCAAAATGCTGCAGGCGGAGGAAGCCCAGCTCCAGTCGCAAGTGAAAAGCTTAGAGATGAACGTCAGCGACTTGGAGAATGCTCTTCAGAATATGCAAAACAGTTGGTTGGAAGATATCGGCAAGTATAACTTCATCATCTATCAGCTCGGGAAGAGACTCAAGAATCTTCGTTTGAAACGAAAATGTGAGCTGCTCTACACCGATTACAAGCTGAGGCACATGGTGGACATGGAGGGCAAGTCGAGCCAGAAGAAAGAAGCGATCGAGAGCTTGAAAAATAGCATCGCTAATCTGATGAAAGACAAGCAAAAGGTGGAGAACGCGTGCAAACAGCAGACGATCAAATGCACCACCCTGCAGGAGGAGATGGGGATGGTTGTGAGGAAGTTCGACCACGTCAACGGCAACTACATCAAGAGCCGAGAAGATCAGCTGGCCATGGAGCTGCTGGCGGCCAAGCTCATGGCCGGTGAAAATCACCGGCTGGAGACCATCAAGGACTTGAAAAACATGCTGAAGATGCGGGAGCTGAACGAGGAGAAGCTAAAGGAAGAGCTGCGGGAGAAGAAGCTCTACATCAACCGAATGAAGGCGGATCTGGAGCTGACCGTCCCTCTGTTGGACAACCACACCAAGCTGAGGCAGACGATCGTGGCTTTGAAACACCGCTACCTCGACGGGAACGTCCACTCCGTGCTGCTGGTCCACCCCCTGGACAAATACGACTACGAGGAGCAGCTCGCCGAGTGCAGAGTGCACACGCGCTGCTTTCGCCAGATGAACGAGAAGCTCACGCAGGCGGTGAAAGTCACCGAGGCCAAGATGTGGAAGCAGAACACCGAGTGCTGCGCAACGATGAATCAGCTGACGGCCACGGTCAACGAGCAGCGCGTCGAGCTGGACGCGCTGCGCCGCGAACTCAAGGAAATGTCCACCAAGCTGCAGACAGCGGAGAGGCCCGTCAGGCAGAAGGTGCAGAAGGTACAGAAGGTGCAGAAAGTGCAGAAGATGCCCCCCAAGAAGAAACCACTGGCTCCGGCATCAGCAAAGAAAGACGATATCAAGTCCAAATGTTCCTTTCTGACAATACGTAGCCTTCATCCTCGCTGAACAACAACACAATGACGGTTTCCTCCGGGTACTCGCTCAAGAATCACTGTCATTTGCAATAAAATGTCAGTATGTTTTAGAAAAAGGTGACTTACTTACTTTCTTTCTTTGTGTTTCGAAATGTTTAACTTTTTTTGTTTTAAAATGGAGAAATAGTACTGCACTACTTACACACATTTACAAACGTGTGAATATACATATGGACATAAAATGAATAAAAATGAAAATATAAAGACATGAAATAAATCAAATAAATATATTAAATAACAAAGTGTATGAAGGAAATATGTTCTACTGTTCCTGTGATGTGTGGTAAACAAACAGTTAATCTGCTTCAGATTATCTGACAGGAAAACATCTGAAGGAACAAAGTGTGTGTGTGTGTGTGTGTGTGTGTGTGTGTGTGTGTGTCATCAGAGTATAAGAGGCGGTGCCCCATGCCTGACTGACTAGCAGTGTGTGTTTGTTTGAGTGTGTGTGTGTGTGTGTGTGAGTTCAGTCGGTCGCAGCACACAGTGATGGACCTTCAGCTGTTTCTTCAGGACCAGGATCCTCGTCCAGGTGAGTCCGAGTCACATGACCTTTGACCCTTCGTGTTCAGATTCTTTTCAAACGATCAGAACAAACCTCTGTTCATCCTCAAAACACCGAGCGATGACTGACGGAAAATATCAGTTTGATCAAACTTCCTGTTGAACTCGTCTCTCTCTCTCCTCCATCTTCTATCCTCCATCCTTCGTCCTCTCTCCTCCATCTTCTATCCTCCATCCTCCGTCTTCTCTCCTCCATCTTCTATCCTCCATCCTCTGTCTTCCCGGACTCAGAGTGTGTCTCCGGGCCGATGGAGGGTCAGAGGAAGAGGAAGAGAACCATCTTCAGCCGAGCGCAGCTGTCCGAGCTGGAGCAGGCGTTCGCTGTGACCCCGTACCCCGACATCAGCCTGAGGGAACGGCTGGCCGCACACACACATCTGCCCGAGAGCAAGATCCAGGTGAGAGTGTGTCTGTGTGTGTCTGTGTGTGTGTGTGTGTGTGAGAGAGAGAGAGAGAAAGATTGAGTGAGTGTGAGGACCACCAGAACCATCATGAACACCAGAACCACCGGAACCGTCACATGTTGTGATTCTCTGGAAAAACACCTGATGTGACAAAGTCACCAGACACATCTTGTGCAGATTGTTCTTCGGACTTCTCGGAAAGAGAAGATTTCATCTCCACCACCTCTATCTTTAGAGGTTCTCACAGATCTACGTTCTCTCAAAACGTTCATGACCATGGTCCTTGTTAATTTGTTGTTTGAGTTCACCAGCTGCTGCGACCCGTCCCTCCAGGAAAATATCATTCCTCTCTCAGCAGAAATAACAAATCTCTCCACAGGTTTGGTTCCAGAACCGAAGAGCCAGGAGTATCAAGACCGGGAGACTCCCCAAGTCCTCCAAACCCGTCCTGGGAACCAGAGGGCTTGTGGAACCCTCATCAGGTTCTTCAACCTCTGCCTTTCCTGTCCAAACATCCTTGGCCGAAATATTCAGACCGGAGCAGAACCCCCCCTGTGACGACGTCCCACAGTTCTACTCGGACTGGATCCAGATCTACAGCAGCCAGCCGCCATCGTGCTTCCAGCAGCACCAGCCCCCGCTCTGGGAGGAGGACTTCCCCCAGCGGCAGCACCTGGGATCCACCCTCCCCAGTCTGCTCCCCGGCTCCTTCGCCCAGCCCGCGGGCAGACAGCTTCACCACCCCACCTCCACCCGCTCCTACCAGAACTTCAGGAACCTGAAGCCCCAGAGCCGGGGGCCGGGGGCCCACCAGACCATGTATGGAGGAACGGCAGGAGGTGGAGGCCACGCCTCTGTCGACCAGGTGGTTCCCTCTCACTCTCAGCCGATGTACTGGGAGGTGGGTCAGAGCGCGGGGCACCCCCACCACCACCACCACCACCACCACCCCCCAGTGGGACCACAGACCTCCATGGGCTACATCTCAGACCTGATCTACAACGCTGCTATCGTCACCAACTTTCTGGAGTTCTGACACATCAGGTGTCGTTGTTGTTACCTCCACCAAGGAGGTTCTGTTTTCGTCTGTTTGTCTGTTGGCAAAATAAATCCAAAAGTTCTGAACATATTTTAATGAAATGTTGAGTAAAGGCTGCTAATGGACCAGGACCGGATGATTAATTGTTGGTGGTGTTCTGGAACCATCTGGATCCAGGAATCTGTTGAAGGATTCTTCCTCATTGTGACATGGGGACATTTTCAGCATCTGTGTCTAGAACTGCAAAATCAATGTTCTGGTGCTGGTGGATTTTCAGACAGCGAATGAAGACAAAGACATGAACTGACACCAGATTGTATCTGAGAGTCTGAATCAGTGGGAACAGATTTGTTGGATCTTCAGTAGTTCTGGAGCTGGATCCAGAAGAAAACCACCATTAGTAAATAGTCAGTTTAGTCCATAAGTGTTGAACTAACTGATATCAGTGTGTTTCCAGATGGTCAGAGGAGGTTTTCTGGTCCATGAATCTACTGATGGAGATAAAATAAGCTTTGGTAGATTCATATTTGGTGTAAATCGAAATATAAAAAAAATATTGGATGGAAATGAGCTGCAGGTGGAGGTATGAGCTCTGGGTACTTTTCTAGTCGTTGTTTTTTCCCCTGAAGCGTCGCATTTCACAGATTTTCATGTAATTAGACAAAGTGTGAAATTAATAAAACAAAACGTTCCAGATAGACAAGGTTTCAGTTCTTGTGATCGGTGTTTTGTGGGTGTGTGTGTGTGTGTGTGAAAAGTTAAGAAGTTACACTTCACATCCAAGTTGCTGTCATTACGGTAATGATTCGCCGGCTTCCAGCAAAAACAACAACCGATCGATGTTTTCTGATGCAAATAGTCCCTTAATTACGGTACTCCAAAGTATGCTCGCGCGCATGTCGGTGTTAGGGGGTTAACAAACATCAGTCATCAGTCACACATTGATTGTGCGAGTGAATGAACTGGCGAATGAATTAGACTGATCCAAAAATACATGTCATGACTCAGTTGTCGGAAGCTGCTAGAAGCTGAACTGAACTCAAACACGATTAAAATGATTCCTGGCGGGAAGATGATGGGAATAATGATTTCCTAAGTCTCAATTTATTTTGTGTAGGTCCAGCTGCACAAATGAAAAAAAAAAAAAGAAGTAAATTAAAAGAAGAGCTCAGGGTCTATCAGCTTACAGCCGCTGTAATTCTGCCTGGATTGAAGTTTGGAAATATTACATGAGAGCTGTAATACACAGGAATATGGGGGTGAACACTGCTGCATCTCTGCATATCATAATCATCTTTAATACCAAATAATCTTTCAATAAACCTTTAATCCGGTGTCAAATCTCAGATTTTCAGAAGATACTTTTTTTTTTGTACTCCAGATGTACTTACATCTTTTAATCCTCCCGTATATACAACAGGGTAGTTTACAAAAAACAGGAATTGATATGTGAGGGGAAAACAGATCGGCTTGTTTTTCGATATTAAATCAGCGAGCGACCGTTCCAGCAGAGCTCAACACTCACACGACTTCCTGTTGCCGGCACAGAAACCCCAGGCAGAGCCATGGCTATGTGTGGATGGCCTTCTGCCTCGACCAGCTGAGAGAGAGAGCAGAGGAAGCAGCAGGAACAGACGAACCCATTTGGAGACAAATAAATCGTAGATTGATACTTTCTACACACAAGTGGAGGTGTGTGTGTGAGAGAGAGAGAGAGAGGAGACATGCATGTGCTGCAGTGATCAACGACAAACTGTTTCAATCATTTGCTTTATTGTACGAGAACATTCATTCATTAATAAATAATTCTGAAGCACTAGTTGACACACACACACACACACACAATCAGACAAGCTCTGCAAATGTGCTCGTTGTATTTCAATGTTCTCAGGTCAGACTTGTCGCTCATTCTAATCCGGATCCAATAACACAAACATAGAAACACACACAGATGTTTGTTTTCAGAAGAGAAGTTCATCACTCGCTCATCACTCCGTCGTCACTGCGTCGCCGTCACTGCGTCGCCGTCACTGCGTCGCCGTCACTGCGTCGCCGTCACTGCGTCGCCGTCATCTTCACGCAGTCAGTTGTCGGTCAGAAGCCTTCCAGCTGCTGCTTAGCTACAGTTCGCCCAGTTCTCCCTCCATCGTCCGCACCAGAACGTAGAGCTCAGCGAGTCCGACCACGGACGCAGCGATGACGGCTGCCAGCACCCGCTGGAGAACAAGCAGACTTTTATATGAGCGTAAAAGTTTCACTTTGTTGTCGACGTGTCCGTTTCTCACCGCCGTCGTCTCGGCGAACAGGTACTGACTGCCCATGTAGGAGCAGGCGAACGCAGCCACCACCGTCACCAGGAAGTTGAAGACAGTCACCACAAGAGTTTTGACGGATCGAACTGGAGACAGACAGAAAGCAGGAAGACGATGAGGAAAAAGACACTGAGAACCAGAAAAAAAACGGTTTCAAGGCAGAGTGATGCAGATGCACAAAAGCAGAGGGGTAGGACGTAGGTTGGGGTGTAAGGACAGGACGTAGAATATGGGACATAAGGTGTAGAACGTAAAAAGTATAAGACATAGGATGTAGGCCAGAGGATGTAGGGCAAGAGATGGAGGACGTAGGGTGTAGGACATCGGATGCAGGTCGTAGAACAGCAAGTGTAGGACATAGGATGTAGGGCGTAGCACTGACCTTGGTGTCCAAAGTCTGACAGAGGTCCGTTCCGGCTGATTTCCTGTCAACAAGAGAAAGAACAAAGATCACTTCCTGTTTAGATCCCGTGTGAAGTGAACACACGTCTTAACTCATCCCTTCATTTCCTCCGAGGACGTCATGGATTCAAATGACAGAAGCAGCATTTTGAAAACAGAAGAAAAACTGGACCCACACTCATCGTGAGTGGAAAGATGAGTCGTCATTTTCCCTTTTTGTCCTGGTGGACGACAGGAAGAAGAACAGGAAGTTTCCAGCTGACTGGTGATTTACCTGAGTGTTGACGTTCCGCGTCATCCTGTCGTATTCCTCCTGCGCCAGTTTGGCTTTGATTTTCTCCAAACGTGCAACCAGCTCCGGGTTCTGAAATATGTGGAGGAGAAAAAAAAGAACTTTTGTGTTGATGGCAGCGGATGCAGCAGACGTCAGGACGCCGCTGCAGACAGACACAGACGTCAGGATGCCGCCACCGCAGACGGATGTGAAGGGGGAAAAGGACGTGAACTCACTCGCGGTGGTGTCTCCACCTCAGGTAGGTGCAGGGAACTGTCCACCAGCAGCTCATGAAGGTACACAGGATGTCCTGCAAAAGCAGGTGTTTGACGTCAACATTCACGTGTGCACACATGGAAACAGACGAAGATCTGCTTTCGAATGAACCTTCACAGACAGAAGCTGTGGGTTCTTTGCAGTCAGACACAACTAGTCGAGTATCATTAAACGAAGATTTTTGATAGATGATCGCTTCCATAGAATTACCTTCATCCTGCAGGAACTTCTTCAGCTTCCTGACTGCACTGAAGTGAAGGCGGGTTGGTTGTGTGTTCTCCAGAACCGCATTCAGGTGTGTTCGCAGGTCTTCAGGTGCTGACGTTCTTTCCAGCAGCTCCGACACTTTGGTTCGGAAATGATCTCCGACTACAAACGAAGACGCCATGTTGATACGAACGATACTCGAGCCGGTTTCTAATTTTCACACTAACAGCGACTACTTGTCGGCGGCCATGTTGGTTTGTCTTATGACATCGTGACGTAGTCACTCACGTGATCTTGACGTCGTGGTAAACCCGTTCATATTAAAGTATAAAACTTGCACAGTTATATTTTTGTTTATTGTCGGTGTAGTTTGATTTTCGTTGAATCATTAGAAAAAAGTGTGTGTTCAGAACGTGAGATTGCCTGTTTTTGCTTTAGCCAACGTGAGCTCTTTTGGTGCCTTCATGCAACCTCGGATAAATTGGAATATTTATTTGACATCCTGGCTGTGCATATCATGTATTGTATGGAAATTGTTTGGAAAGTCATCATTCAAACATAACAAATAAAAAGATTCAAGATTCAACAGTCTTTGTTGTCATTATACAAGATACGGAAGTTAGACCCACAAGCTTTAAACGGCACATATTAGAATACAATGCACCCATTAAAATAAAATAAAAATAAAAGAAATAATTACACACGTTATTGGCACATATTAAATAAAAATAATATTTACACGGAAATATAAGTGTCTGAGGATGACAATAAAGTGCACTTAGTGCGAATCCTAGTCTAAGGTTGGTGGTGAGTGATTGTCAGCAGAAACACTCTTCACACTCCGATATTTTATGTGTATTGTTTCAGACAGAAAAGGAAAATGCAAGAACTTAGCAAGAACGCCATTACTTATTTGTACAATTATTTCCATGTGCACCTGAAAGCACCAGCAGCGCCCAACTGGACACGCGTGCTGAACGTGACAGGCCAGGAAAGATGGCGGCCTGCGCGTTACGCCGCGGTCTGCTGAACACTGTCAGTAAATATCACAAGAAACACACACAGAGAATACTGAGTGTCGCTGACAGCAGCGGTGGCTTGGAGGTGTACCGGCCGCGGACACAATGCCGAGCCTGCGGACTGTCTGGCGGCGTCCAACAGCAGAGGTTCATGTCGTCACGGTAAGATTCGCGGTCAGCGTCCTCCCCGCTAATGCTAGCAGGCTAACGACTAAATGCGACGCAGGAGCTCTTTAAGATGGCGCCGTGGTGACCCCCGGGTGGCCGTTCTGTTAAAGGGTCAGCTGGTGAGAACAGTCTGAGCTCCATCTGTGAGCAGGAACCCTTGTGTCTCCTTCCAGAGGAACCAAGGACGGTTGTCCTTCGCCGGCCACCGACTAGCTAAGCTGCTAGCCAGCGTGGTTTGTGTCAGCTAGTGGCACTTCAACTCACCGGCCTCTGAGTAAACTGTGGTTCTGACTTTCACAGTTCATTTCACCACTGGAGCTTGGATTGTTCGTGAGCACTGTGTCTATTGGACGAGTCAGCTAACAAAGACTCGCTGACTAATTGCTTTGTAATTTGATTGAAAACTATGTTGTTACTACGTGTTAAGACAGTGTAAACAAACATGGAAAAAGAAACACCAAAAGCAAACGTGTATTTATACACATATACTAAGCTGATAAATAATACAAATATAAAGTAAATACGAAGAAAACAAAGAAATTCAAAATTAAATCATGCCCTTGCTTGTTTTGAGTTCACATGTAACAGTGTTCAAGTTGAAAATTTATTTAATCCCACCCCTTCTCCATGAATCAATATAATTTAATTAGTCATCCAGCTTCTTTAGTAAATAGAGTACACTCTTATAATAGCTATTACTTATAAATAAATGTGTTTATTCCTATAATATGCAGATTTACTCATATTACTTACAAGAAGACATAAATAAACACACAAATGACCAGTTGTGATCAAACACCTGCATCCCTGTATTGTTCTATTTATTATTATTTAATTACACACACAATTTAAATATCAGTGATCAGAATGAGGAAATTTGATAATAAAAATAAAAATGACTGTCGTTTGCTTTGAAGTTTTGTTATTAATGCTGTCATGCACAGAGCATAAACAGCATTGAAATATGTCGACACATGCTGCGCCCTTGCAGAATAAAGGGATATGGAATAATGCAAGCTATACTAAAGCACAGTCAAGGATTGACTTAAGACTATTTTCAGAGTATAATAGTCATTTTCTATTGAACTGTTATGAAATAGAACATTTCTATTTTACGGTGAATGTTGCAATCAATGCTGTGACCGGTCAAACAGCCGGTGGTGAAATCGACACACATAAATTGTTTGACATTTCATCATGTATTTATTCTGGCTGCCAATGATTGAGATGATGGACACGTTTGTCACTCAGGAAGTGGCCTTAAATAAGAACGTCCTCGTTTTGGTGCGACGTTTGGGGGATTGACGTGCGCAAACGAGCAGAGTAATCCAACCTGATGCACCATGACGAAGCAGTTTTTGCTCGGCTGAGCCTGAGCGTGTGATGAGTCAGAGAAGAATGTGCTGGTTGACCATCAGAATGTTGCAGCGTTTCCTTGTGAGCGCAGCAGCAGGAAGTTGGCAGACGGCCGTGACAGAGATGTCTGTTTATCAGCTGCCAGCGGTGATTCAGCTCCTTCCTCCGTCTCTAGATTTTCTACGTGGTTCAAGTTCTTCTCTCGTTCTTCAGACGTGAGCGTTCACTGACTAATGGAACCCAAATGATTAGTGTGAATGGCTGAGCTGAGCAGCTGCTGCTGCTGCTGCCGTCCACTGGTTCCATGGTCCACTGATTCAGTGGCTCCACAGTTCCCTGGTCGCATGACCCCCTGGTCCAGTAGTTGCATGGCTCCACGGTCCAGTGGTTCCCTCTGAGTGTTTCCATGTTGTGATTGATTATCTACAGTGTAATTATCAAACTACATGTTCCATGTTGATTGTGAGTACGGAGCAGACACACACACACACACACACACACACACAAAGCTTCAGTACAACAAACAGCCACAACCATCTAGCAACATATCAAGTTAAATGAACATGTTTGTCTGTGCCCTCTGCTGGTCTGTTTTTGCTCCTGCGCGGACTCTTAACAACGGATGGTTAGCCGTAAACAATAACTGGGGGGTGTTGACCAGTAAATCAGGTTACCTACTTGTTGTTCTTGTGTAACATTCCAGTGATATGAAAATAACTGGAATCAACCCACACATTCCTCCATCCACGAACCACCTCAGTAATCCCTCCTTCATCTCATGAACATCAGCTCTGGAACAAGTCTGCATGTTATTTCACAGGACCAGCTGTTGTTGTCATCACTCTGTGTGTGTGTGTGTGTGTGTGTGTGTGTGTGTGTGTGTGTGTGTGTGTGTGTGTGTGTGTGCGCGCACGCACGCACACAGGA
>CAAKHB010006435.1:25935-49773 GCA_901007665.1 Aeoliscus strigatus
CCACGAACCACCTCAGTAATCCCTCCTTCATCTAATGAACATCAGCTCTGGAACAAGTGTGCATGTTATTTCACAGGACCAGCTGTTGTTGTCATCACTCTGTGTGTGTGTGTGTGTGTGGTGTCATGGAGATTAGGTCGACTGGTCGCTCTGTTGACATCTGACAAGTTGCGTTTTATTCAATCTTGTCAAAGTTGTGATTGAGATTACGACTAAAGGGAAAGACCCCCCACTGCACACAGACACACACACACACACACACACCAAAGGATAATAACATCATCAATAGGATCAGATCTATTTTCTATCGATGCTGCTCAGTGTTTACAGGCAGTTGGTGAACTATTTTGATATGTGAACATGTTGCTGGAGATTGTTTCTTTCTCTTTCTCACACACAGACACACACAGTGTGTGACATGTCGTGTGTTTCTGCAGGTACAGGCCCGAAGGGAAGATTCTGGAGACGGTTGGTGTGTTTGAGGCTCTGAAGCAACACGGCAAATATGAAACAGGACAGGTGAAACAAACACGCACACAGACATACACAGGCAGACAACACACATCGGTGTGTGTCAAAATATTTCCAGCTGTGTGTGTGTGTATATGTATATACTATATGTGTATATATACAGTATATATACACACACACAACACGTGTCCTCCAGTGAAATAGTGGGAATCAAACATCTTCTAGCTTCTTGTTACCGTCCCTTTTTATTTGTTAACATTCCATTTTGTTTGTTAACATTCGTTTTTGTTCACGTTCTTGTTTAACATCCTTCCTGTGCCGTCTTTCTGCTCAGCTCTTCCTCCACAGTGTGTTTGGATACAGAGGCATCGTCCTGTTTCCGTGGCACGCTCGCCTCTACGACAGAGACATCACCCCGCCCATGTCAGACAGGTGAAGGTCCAAAGTTTGATCCCTGTGTGCCGGGGTCTGGCCAACTCAGGTGACGTGCTCTGTTGTTCCTGTCAGCAAACCGGACCCCCCTGGAGCGCACGGCTCTAAGGAGGTGAAGGGGAAGACGCACACTTACTACCAGGTCCTGATCGACACCAGGGACTGTCCTCACATCGTAAGTCAAAAAAGACGTGATTTTGTTCCACAAATCAACAGAATAAAATCAGTGTTGATGCAAAATTCTCCGTCTGTTTGCTGAAATATTGGAAGTTGTGTTTATTTAAGAGTTTGACCAGTGTCGTCCCCGTTTGACAAATCCATGCACTCGTCCTTTAACTTCTCCTACTCACGTCAAAATGGACGCTGTGTGTTGTGTTCGTCAGTCTCAGAGGTCCCAGACGGAGGCGGTGACATTTCTGGCCAACCACGACGACAGCAGAGCTTTGTACGCCATCCCGGGTACGAACGGCGGCGTCACCATTTCAACGTGCACATGCAACATGGTGGCATTCACTGTGATCTCTGTCCTTCAGGTCTGGACTACGTGAGCCATGAAGACATCTTACCTTACAACTCCACCGAGCAGATCCCCATCCAGCACGAGCTGTTCGAGCGCTTCCTCATGTACAACCCTGCCAAAGGTATGCACGCACTCACTCACTCACTCGTTCATTTGAACGTACCATTAAACTGGTTTCCTGGCCTGAATCTACTGAAGAAGATACGTGTGTCAAACATGAATTTGACTTTAGTTCCAGTGTGAATAATGAATGTGTGTAAGTGTGTAGGTTCTACAGTGGCACTTTTCTACTCCACAGCTCCGACTCTACTCAACAGCCACTTTTCACTGCAGATCTCGCGTTTTTGGTTTTTTACTGCGATGCAAACAACACAAATGTATAAACAATGAAGAACATGGAGGAGATGGAGAACCTGATGCTTTTTGTTTGTGTCAGGACACGATCCGCCGGCGTTCTGTCACATCACCTGTTTAGCACCACGGAGGTTCTATCGCTGATAGAAGTACAAAGTTTTAGGTTTAAAATTTAAATTCATGTTTTTTTGTGTATATGTAGAAGTTGTAAACCTGACACATGCGTTAGTTTGTCCTTGAAGAACACTGACTCGGTATGGTGTTGACATACGTGCCCTCCCTGCAGCTCCTCCGTTCACAGCCAGAGACACCCTGAAGGCGTGGCAGGAGAAGAACCACCCCTGGCTGGAGCTCTCCGACGTCCACAGAGAAACCACCGAGAACATCCGTGTGACCGTCATCCCCTTCTACATGGGCATGAGGGTACGTGCACGTCCCAGCGGGGGTCGGTGAAGGTCACAGCTGTAGATAACAGATTCTCTGCTTTTCTCAGGAAGCACAGAACTCCCACGTTTACTGGGTGAGTAGTTTGACCCTGTGAGCGCACGCTCAGCCCTGAATGAACGAGTGGTCAACCGATGAACCATTGAAAGGTCAGATCATTCCAGAGTTGTCTGCGTGTGTGTGTGTGTGGTTTCCTGCAGTGGCGCTATTGCATCCGCTTGGAGAACATGGGCAGCGAGGTGGTTCAACTCCGAGAGAGACACTGGAGGATCTTCAGCCTGTCAGGAACCCTGGAGACGGTCCGAGGACGAGGGGTCGTTGGCAGGGTCAGAGCAACACACACACACACACACACACACACACGGGCTGGATCCATTTGAAGTTCAATTAGCAGTAGAGTCAGCCTGGGCGTTTCATGTCTGTGTGTGTTGCTCTGCGTGGACTCAATGTTTAGGTTTGTCTGCTGTTGCATTTGCGAACAATTCGTTTTGAAAGAACAAGTCTTTTGGGTGTAAAAACTGTACTGAATCACTCAAAGATTCATTTGTTGCACAGTTGAGCTGAGCGCGGGGGAGCACTGCTGTGTGTCAGCCTGAGTCGTGGTTCATTTCCTGTGAACTAGTCGACTGACACGAATCACTCACAGTTTTTGTCACCACCATGGGAACGTTATGTAGAAGTATAAACAAGCTTCACGCACAGACCGGCGTCTCCGTCGACAATCAGACTCTGATTGCAGCCTTGTGTGTGTGCGTGTGTGTTTGTTCGTTCGTCAGGAGCCGGTGTTGTCCAAAGAGCAGCCAGCGTTCCAGTACAGCAGCCATGTTTCTCTCCAGGCGCCCAGCGGTCACATGTGGTGAGTGCACACGCCTCCCCCAGTTTTTACCCCCGTGACCTTTCCGTGGCAAACGTTCCTCACCACGTTCTTTGTTAAGGGGGACGTTCCGGATCGAACGGACTGACGGCTCCCACTTTGACGTTCGTATTCCCCCTTTCTCCCTGGAGAGCAACAAGGACGATAAGGCGCCCCCTGCTGGCTACACGTTCTAACCGCAGTCAGCTCCACCAGCTGCCGGCGCTCCAACTCTTCCAGTGTGTCAGCCGGCAACACGCAAACGGAGAGCGAGCTTCCAGCACAATATTTGACCGTGTGTTTGATGCCGGAGGATTGACAGTGAGGGAAACTCCTGGAATCAGCCCGACATGAGCGGATGGATGGAGTCCACCAGCATGTGCCAAGGAGTCCGTCCATCCAAATGTCCACTCAAGAGTTCATGAGCACCGACGCCGCGTTGACTTTTTTCCAGATAACATTGAGGTATGTGTGTGTGTGACTCAGCTCCACTACACACATGCACGCACGACTTCCTGCATTTGCTGTGTGTGTCTGTGTGTGTGTACACGTCTGTGTATCTCTGCATATGTATCAGTGTGTGGATATGTGAGGGGGTGCGGCAATGCCTGTGTGTGAGGAGTGCACACACACACACACACCCCAAACCCTGATTGGAACCATCCAACACGTTGGGTCAGATTATTTCCAGGAGTTTCCCTCTGAGGATTGAACACACTCTGCTGACCAGTTGTCTCCTTCCTGGTTCTTCACCCAACACCAACGTAGACAAGAAATAAATCTCTTTCCCTCGTCGCTCGTGTCTTTGAAGAAATGTGCTGTGTTGCGGTGGAGGAAACGGAGGCAGACATGTTTCCTGAGCGACAGCCTCAGTGGGAGGGTTCAACCTGACGAGGAGAAAACCTGCTGAGTCACTGTGGCTGCTGGAGTCAGCGGACGGACGTCTGTGAGGACAGAATGAAAAAAAATAATCGAAAGAGGCCGATTGTGTGTCAGTGAACGCACCACGAGACACTACCTCCGCTGACATGCAGGCTGACGAAGCTTTTAGTTTTTGATGAGTGATTGGACGCAATCAGAGGTTGAAATACTGTAAATAGATGTAAGAAGTAAATAAATCACGTTTGAAAAACCTTCTGGATGCTTCTTTGACTGCTGATGTTGGTGAAAAGGTTCTCTGCTGCTGCTCGTCTTCTACCTGGGGAAGGTGGAGTATGGTCAGAGGTCAAAGGTGAAGTACAGTCATTGGCCGCCAGAGGTCGTTGTTTGCCGCTTCAGACTGCGTCACATGATGCAGGAACTTGTGTTGATTTTTTTTCATACAATCGATGTCTGATTATTGATCCTCCATCAGAGCTGGGGGGGGTGACGTGCACTCGCAGCGCGCCCCCGTCACTTCCTCAGAGGCGCAGCTCCGTCATCAGGTGCTGGGGGAGGTGGGAGCGGGGCCTCATAGGCTGATGCGCTGTTTCATGACAAACCATCGTTTGCAGCGGGCGGGGTGAGTGTGTGTGTGTGTGAGAGAGAGAGAGAGAGAGGCTGCTAGGAGCAGACAGCCAGCGGGGATGTAAACATCAGCATGTCGTCCTTCCTGCAGCAGAGCCAGCAGCCCCCACCCCCACTGGTCCGGACCAGGACCGCAACATCCGCGGCGGAGGACGAACACGAGGTCGGTGAGGGAGGTGGACATCCGGGGGCTGGAGTTGTGTCCGGGACAGGAGATTGAAAGAAGAGAAGGGAGAGGAGACGTAAGACGAGAAAGGACATCAGTGGACAACTGAGGACATATGGACATCTGAAGACAACTGAAGACTTCAGTGGACATTTGAAGACACCTGAGGACAACAGTGGACATCTGAAGACTTACAGGGACATTTGAAGACACCTGAGGACATCAGTGGACATCTGAAGACTTACAGGGACATTTGAAGACACATGAGGACATCAGTGGACAGCTGAGGACATGCTGGCCTGTGAGCTCTTCCCGACCTGACCTGAGCTGATGTTCGTGAGATGTTTCTGCTGCTTCCTCAAACACGTGATCAGCTGCAGACATTTTCTATGAGAGACTGACTGCTGGTGTGTGTGTGTGTGTGTGAGAGAGAGTCTGCCTGTGTTTATGTTTATGTGTGTGTGTGTGTGTGTGTGTGTGTCCTCAGTTCCACAGTGGCTCAGCACCATGGGGGCCAAGCAGACCAGAGATCAGGGGGGTCCCAGTCCCAGACACAGCTGGAAGCGGACGCCCACCAAGGAGCGGGGGGACATGCTGGCGTCCCTGGTGCTGAGGTCCGGGGACCGGCTGAGTCGTGGTGGGACCCCCTCACCGCCCCCACCCTACCAGCGCCGCATCGGGATGATCCAGGACATGATGCTGATGGCAAAGCAGGGACAGCAGGAGGAGGCCACGGAGCTGCTGAAGACACTCCGGCAGGTGTGTGTGTGTGTGTGTGTGTTTGGGGTCACGGGTCAGGACTCATTTCCTTTGTCTGTTTTCTCATCACACACACACACAAAGTGAACGAAAGTGAACGAAAGACGAGTGTCGTGAGAATGAGGTGGTGAAGAGAGAGAGAGAGAGACCCCAATGACTCAACCACCACACCTCAGGATCACCCTCACACACACACACACACACACACACTCTGTCGGGGTTTATTTTCTCCAGTGATTTTCCATCAGCTCCTTCCTGTGTCTATTTCCGGTCCCCCAGCAGACCAAGTCATGACGTCATGACGTCTCTGCTGTCGCTGTGTGGACCATTCTCTGTCTGAACCATCAAACAGCCTGCTCTCTGAATACATGTCTGCTTGCACGTGCACACACGTCTGCGTACGTGTGTCTGCATGTCTGCGTACGTGCACGTGTGTGTTGTTTTTGTGTCTGCGTGCGTGTGTGTACTTCTGTGCATGAGTATGTATGTGCTTGTGCGTGTTTCTGTGTGCATGCGCACATGTTTCTGCATGCATGTGTGTATTTCTGCATGCATGTGTGTGTTTCTGCATGTTTGTGTGTTTCTGCATGCGTGTGTGTGTGTTTCTGCATGCATACGTGTTTCTGCGTGCATGACGTCACTGTGTATTTTCACTTTGTTCTTGTCATGAATATTTCATGAGGAACCAGCAGTGAACTCACGTGTTGTTTCCAGAGGACATGAACACACAAACACACACACACACAGACCTGTTGACCTTGGCTCCAGTTGGTTGCAGTGTTCACTCAACTTTCTCTTGTTCTTCATCCTGGAAACACCTCTCAGTACCAAAGTTACTGTTATTATTATTACTGTTACTATTTCTTGTCACTGTGTCTGTTACCGTTTAAGTAGCCCAAGTCATTGTGTGTGTGTGTGTGTGTGTGTGTGTGTGTGTGTGTGTGTGTGTGTAGGACCTCGGCATGGAGTCGACGTCTCTGGATGACGTGTTGTATCGCTACGCCAGCTTCAGAAACCTTGTTGACCCCATCACACACGACCTGATCATCAGTCTGGCGCGATACGTCCACTGTCCCAAGACAGTAAGACACACACGTACGCGCACACACGCACACACGCACTCTCACACTCCATGCGTGTCCAACAGGAGGGCGACTCTCTGGGGGCGATGGAGAAGGTTTGTCGTCAGCTCACCTACCACCTGAGCCCTCATCACTCCCAGTGGAGAAGACAGGGTCTGCTGAAGAGGAAACCTCAGGCCTGGTGAGTGTGTGTACGTGTTCACACACACTACGCAGTACATTCACAGTACAGTCACGTCATTCACAGTATATTCACACTCATGTGCATGCATGTGGTCCCTGCGGGTAAGAAAAGTAGAAATATAAATCAGAACAACCAGAAATGCCTCCATCTCATCCCGTGCGTGGGCAGTCTGAAGGCCGTGCTCGCCGCCCCGCCCTCCAGCGGCGCCTTGGACCTGTCCGGGATCCCTCTGGTCGCCCGGGACATGGAGCGTCTGAGCGCTCACCTGCAGCATCACGCCGCCTCCGTGCTCAGTTTGGAGCTGGGCTTCACCGAGCTGACGGACGAGGCCTTTCTGCTGCTGCTGCCGACGCTGGCTGCCCTCCCCCACCTGGAGACCCTGGCGCTGAACGGAAACAGACTGACCAGGACCATTCTGAAGGAGCTGACCGACGCGCTGAAGGTGAAGAGAAAACCGGTTTCCTGTCATCAGATGAACAGAACGTGTCTCTGCACTGCACAAAAGTCAACCAACACAAAAATTCTTCTTGAGACTATTTGTCTTATTTCGAATCAAAATGGTTCAAAATCTCTTCATGCTGAAAATAACACACACCGCCTGAAAAAGTAACTTGTTTTTAGAGAATCTTCACTTATGTCAAGCAAATTTTCACTTATAAAAGTAGAAAAATGGGACATTTTTCTCTTTACAAGCAAAAATCTTTCAAAATACTACAAAAAATCTACAAAAAGGTACAAAAAGTTTTATTTCAAGTGAAAATTTGCTTGAAACAAGTGAAAAATACTTGAAAAAAATGTTTTATTGTTTTATGCATAAAGAGATTTTTATGGCTGGAAATGAGACTTTTTTTCATTGGAAATCAGACAAATATTCTCGGTGAGGTCTTGAGTTTTTCCAGTTCGACAGAAAGTGACAGTTTGCTGCTGACGGGCGAGACACAAACGCATCAACAGTCAGTCTGAATCTGTTCAGAGATCAGCTGCTCTGAGGAGTTTGTGTCAATGTGGCGTCCATGTTCCCCATACTCGTCACGGGCACACGTCCTGACGGCTGCGTCGTTACCGTAGCAACCCATGCAGAGCGCTGACGATCACCCGCAGACAACGGTCGGACGTCAGGTTTCAGCTGCAGTGTAAACAAGGTCTGTTTCAGACCAAAGGTTCCAGACACAACAACGCGAAACCTGCAACTACCTGCGCCGTGACGCCTTCGACAAATGGAGCGTTTGGTCTGACGATGATTCATGTTTCCTTCAGGACCCCGGGAGTTTCCCCAGCGTGACCTGGATCGACCTTGGCAACAACGTGGACATCTTCTCGTTGCCGCAGCAGTTCCTGGTCAGCCTGAGGAAGCGCTGTCCGAAACAGGGCAACTTACCCACCATACTGGAGTTTGGAGAGAGTCAGGCCAGCGACCCCCCCGAAAGGCTGAGGGCCCTCGGAGAAGAGGAGGATACGGACGACACCAACCGCACTGAGAGCATGGGGGAGCTTCGGTCAGAGGTGGAGGAGGAATTAGATGGAGAGATGGAGATTGAGGAGATGATGGAGGAGCTGCTGGACTTCGACCGGGAGGTTCAGGGGAGGGAGGAGGAGGAGGAGGAGAGCATGTGGACGGTGGAGGACCAGAGGAGAGGGACGTGCAGGAGGCTGAGGCCAGGGGAGGGACAGAGGGCGGAGCAGCCGAGGTGCCAGAGGCCCGTGATGGCGGAGGACGAGGACGACTCACACAGCCGCTCCTCCTGCTCCAGCCAATCGCAGCACTCCTCCGCTGCTGCAGAGCCAATGAGAGCAGAGGAGGAGGACGACGACTTAGACAAGAGCACGGACCAATCAGAACACTTCACCTGATTCCTGCACTCGACTCCGCTCTGGTCGTCAGGTGTTGAACGCTCAAAAAACCCTCAGCCAATCAGATGTGTGACCGGCTGCTGCTGCTGCATTCAGGCACACATGATCCGATGTGGGACGTCCCTGTGTCCATCGGACAGACTGAACAGAAAAACATGTAAATAGACATCATGATGCTTTCAAATGTGACTGGGAATTTCAAACTCTATCCAGCTTCTTCTCCCTCGTAATCACGCTCAGCAGCTACACGTGTTTGATTAAAGGCATCAGATCAGGGTGCGACAACATACAAATAAAAACTATCATGTCAAATTCCTCCCTCGTATGTACATGGTGGACGGGGGGGACAGGTGCTCAGTAGTACAGTTTGCAGTGGTGTGTAGGGGGAGTGTTTGAGGTGAGGATTAGCTGTTCGGGGTTAGGCTTTGTATTAGAGGTTAGGGTTAGTTGTTAGGGTTAGTGTTGGGGTTAGGGTTAGTGTTAGGAGTTCTGGGGATAGGGACCAGCCAGCAGTAGGTGTCTTACAGACAATGAAGTGAGAGAAGTAACTCAGCTCCTCAAAGCTGCTAAAAAGTCCAATAGTCTAAATAACCCGTCCATATCTGTCCAGCGGTTCATGGTGGCTGGAGAAACCTGGGAGACGAGGTCGTTCACCCTCTGTCCTGTGGATCATGGCGGTCGGGGCTCCAGGATCGGAAGGTCCAGAAATGAGAGGAAGTCCAAATTGGAGGGCACTGGACCTCTGGGAGAGAGGAGGAGTTAGAAACAACAAACATGTAAAACATGAACCAGTGGGACAAACTGGATTCTAGATGGGAGATGGACGGAAAAGGGGAAGAAAGAATGGGGTTGGTTGAATTCAGCCCTGACACCTGAGTCGGTTCTAACCATAGACCACAGACTAGTCTTACAGGAAGGCCTTAAGTTTGCTCTTGAATAAAAGGAACTCCTAGTGACTGAACTCTCTGCCACAAGCAGATTCTAGGTGAGTGACACGGTTCTGTAAGATCTGTTCTGGGTTTTAAAGAAGAAGAGTTTTTAATTCTTTTCTATATTTTACGGGAAACCAGCGTAAAGAGGCTAGTCCTGGACAAATTATTCATCTGAATCTGAAGTGGACTGACACCAATTTGAGCTTTTTTTCGTTGTTCCAATTTCTGGTGCCATCGCTGAAACAATTTTCATCAAAACGTGTGTGTTAATGTGTTTTCTGGAGAACAATACTCTACATTTTTGTTTGTGCTGGTCTGTCAAGCCCGACAGTGTTGAAGAACAGGAAAAGATGATGATTTTCATAAAACGTGTTCTTCGAGTACACAATAAAAGCCCAGAGAAAATCGCGTCAAAAATGTATTTCAATGTCATATCCAACAAAGTTGAATACGTATCACGTGAAAACGACATCATATCACCTGTGTTGATGCCATTTTCCGATTGTATGTATAAGTCACGTTTTGTATAACCGGAAATTGTATGTTCATATTTTAGCTTTTAGCGTTAGCTTAACTCTGTTGCGGCTGCGCCACACAATCAAACGTCACATCCGGTGAGTGGGGTCTTTTTTTTGTTTTCCCGTATCCGCCATTTCAGTTTTTGAACTTAGTTGTCATCGCCCGCCGGGTTTTTAGCAATAATTCAGTCGCCGAACTAGTAATATTTCCAACAATAGACGTCCCTTCTGTTCGGGAACCACGTGAGAGCGGTTTTCACTTCCTGCTTCGGCTTCGTGTCACACAATTGATGCCCGAACGAGCTGCGGCGGATGTCTTCCGTTCCCAAACGTGCTCTGGGCGCTAAAGTTTGTGTATGAGTTGAGGGCTTTGCTGGAGGATCGCGGAGGGAGAAGCGAAGGCCCGGTGCAGCCTCGGTTCGCAGTGGTAGCATGGCCGGAAACTTTGATGCGGAGGACCGCGGCAGCTGGTACTGGGGCCGGCTGAGCAGACAGGAGGCGGTTTCCCTGCTGCAGGGGCAGAGGCACGGCGTGTTCCTGGTCCGGGACTCCATCACCAGCCCCGGGGACTACGTGCTGTCCGTGTCGGAGAACTCCAAAGTCTCACATTACATCATCAACAGCATCAGCAACAACCGGCAGTCCGGTCCAGGTAAGATCCCGGTCCACCGACCGACCCAGGTGCAGATGGAGCGCTGGTGTGTTAAGAGCCACAGGCCACATGTGTGTTGAATGGCTTTGTTAACTCGTCCATGCATCATCCAGATGAGCTCAAGGTGTTTTAAGTTGATCAGACTTGTCTGTTCTCATGAAAGCACAGACACACGCACACACACACAGAGAAAGTCCAAAGAAGGAACTAGGGTTCATCCTCTGGTTGAATATCTTGAAGCTAATTGGCTCTTTGTTCCTCCCTCACTCTGCAGGTTTTACCCATCCCAGGTTCCGTATCGGTGACCAGGAGTTTGACGCTCTGCCTGCTCTGCTGGAGTTCTATAAGATCCACTACTTGGACACGACCACCCTAATAGAACCCATCAACAAGTCCAAACACACCTCCTTTGTCAGCGGAGGCCCTCCGCCACGCCTGGAAGACGAGTACGTCCGAGCGCTGTTTGATTTCCCCGGGAACGATGAGGAGGATCTCCCGTTCAGGAAGGGTGACGTTCTCCGGGTTCTTGAGAAACCAGAGGAGCAGTGGTGGAACGCCCAAAACTCTGAAGGCCGTGCAGGAATGATCCCGGTGCCATACGTGGAGAAGTACCGACCGGCGTCCCCGAGTTTGGCGGCGGTGTCGGGCGTTCCTGGCGGGCAGCCGGCTGGCATGGCAGCATTGGGGAACTCTGACGGGTGTGCGGTCCAATCCGCCACGCCGCTGCTGGGAGACCCCAGCCAGTACGCCCAACCCACCCCCCTCCCAAACCTCCAGAACGGACCTGTTTACGCCAGGGCCATCCAGAAGAGGGTCCCCAACGCCTACGACAAGACAGCCCTGGCTTTAGAGGTACGAGTGGACGCACGCCATTCAACATGTTCACAAACACCTGAGCAGCACAGATGGTGAACGCTGCTGGATCCCGCCGGTAGAACATCACTGGTTTCACTGTTCACATGGCACCAGAGGGGTTTCACACCCCGACCACTAGTTGGCAGCACACGTTCAAACCTTCCTTCTCTCCTCGCATGAGGAAGACACACGGCGGGTGTGCGCAGCAGTTCATCTCAGTACATTATACCGTCACATTGTGTCAGGATACTTGAAAGTTCATGATCAACACTGACCTCCAGTTATTCTGATTTTTATCTGGGTGTGCGTTGTATTGTCTCTTTGGTATTTGTTCACACCGGTGCAGACGAGTCAGGTTGTAAAGCACATTTGTCTTGGACGAAAGGCCCATGCTGCAGGACGATCCAAAAATACCTGACGTACACATGAAGTACCAGAGAAAAGCATAACAGAATATAAAATATCATAATATAAAAACAGACGGTATGTGGCACAAAGGTCAAGGTGCAGTATGCATGCACTCCACCCCTACTAGCAGCTCGTGAACACATTTTATGGGCAGAGGGATAAGTGAGTTTTGGTGGCGCTTGTGCCTGCACAAAGGAACCCTCCTCCCTTACTTAAGGAGTTGGTTGGGGAAGAGTGTGTGTGTGCTGGATCTGATAACACACTGACCCACGTGGGCGGCCTTCTGCCTCGACAAGCTGGGGTGTCGTTTAGTACCTTGGTCGCTTTATGTCTCGTCTGTAAAAATATATATGAGCAGAACAAAAATAAGGTTTGTGTACAAATGAGATTATTTAGTGATAAAGTGACAAACCTACGTCACCTGTCAGTCACCTGGTCGTCGTTTAGACTGGTGGTTGAACTGATTTAGAATCCACGCTGGATTCACGGCGGAGTTGACGCTCAGGCTCTTCTCCGTCTGCTCAGATGCTGCTGAAAAGTGTCGTTAAACTCTCCTTCCTGGTCGGTGCGACTGCGTCGCTCCACTGTCCGGAAGCGCGAGCAGAACTCCCACAGAGTTCGTCGCTGGGGGAAGGAAATAGTTTGTGTTTGGGAACAGGACCATTTCCTCTGGTCTCTGAAGCTGGAGTCCAGCTGAGCCCGAGCAGGACGAGGAGACCAAAGACAGCTAACGACACGCACACACACACACTGTTGCTTGATCCCCCGTCTGGTTGTCTTCTCTCCATTCATTGTCCATGTCACCGCTGACAGACGCACATCCTTTGGTTCTAAAGATCATTCAAAAGGATCCTGTCAACACACTTTTTGTGAAACGTGGTCTCAGGGTGAAAAAGTTTCAAAAACAGCACACTTGTCTTGATGCTTGAGCAGCGAGTCCACATACATGTCGTATTTTATGTGTAAAGAGATTTTTTATTTATTTACTGGAAGACAGGACAAATATACCTGGTAATACACCTTAAATACAAATCTACCTTTCAGCATGAAAGTGTCAGTGAGTTGTCAGACGTGTCAAAGGTGAGTATGCTGAGTCATGAATTGTTCCTGCAGAGCTGTCGTAGATCATGTAGTCAGATTTTGTAGTTTGAATGAACTCGTTAGAATGTCCTAGTGAGAGTCTACCAGTGAGAGCTTTTCCAGGCGTCAGGTCATTTCAGCCGTCGTCCAATCTCAGACTCGTCCACAGCCTCCAGCTCGGAGTCTTATCAGCCTCGGACGTGAACGTTGGACCCGTGTGTTCCAGCTTCAATAACGCCGCCGCTCAGTCTGACCACGTGTCACTCATCCACCCCCCCACCCCCACCCCTTTTTCTCTCTCCCACCCCAGGTGGGCGACATGGTGAAGGTGACCAAAATCAACGTGAACGGCCAGTGGGAGGGCGAATGTAAAGGCAAACGTGGCCACTTTCCCTTCACGCACGTCAAACTGCTGGACCAGCACAACGCTGAGGACGAGCTGAGCTGAGAGCGGCCGGCTGCGCCCACTGGACACCAGTATCAGACGCTGCCTCACCCCCGTCCCACGCCCCGCCCCCCTTCACGCTGGTTTCCGTTCTTACCTGCACCAAGTACAACAAATATTGGTTGGACCCTTATGATGGACGTCACCCCCCTACACACACACCCCCAAGCTCCCACTGACACCCAGAGGACTGACTCCGCCCCCTGGGCTGTAGATTTCTGCGGCACCCCGTCCCTCACACGTTATCAGCTCTGACTCCTCCGCCGCACAGTTCAACCGCTTCCTCTTCCTGTCAACAGAGAAAAAAAAACTCAGTGATGTTTTTCCCTCAGCTGTTACCACGGTTGCACATCACTCACACTGTTTCAGTTTGGATCGGAGAGGAGTGTGTTCTCGTCACAGCGTCCAGCGACCGACGTCACATCACGGACTGGAACCGTTCAACAGCAGAATTGAATGGAATCAATGATGGAACTCTGACTCTCGGTTCTCTCTGATGGGACCCAGAACGCCGCGGCACATCGACACACACATCTGACGGTGTGGAGCCCCCAACGCCAAACCAGAGTCGACACCAGACGCGAGGAGGAGCGGGCAGCAGAGCAGCCTGACACACTATGCTGAACCGCCACGCACGCACACACACACACACACAGCACGCACACAGGCCCCACTGCCACCTGTAGTTCTCTGTAGTTTTCTGTGTGGAGGAAAATGTGTGCTGACCGTCACCTGCTGACACGTCTGTCTGAGTCTTCACTTCCTGCTCTCAGCCTCACACGTTCGTAACATGTAACATATTCGTAACGCATTCATAATGCGTTCCTTCTCATGTTTCTTCGTGTGTGTGTGTGTGTGGGGGGGGGCATGCTGGAGGGAAAGGGCCTTTGGTTGCTCTTCAGTTGAGTGAATGTTCGTTAGCACGTACCTACTTCCTGTCAGCGCTGTCCAATCATGTGATCATCTCCCCCTTCAGGAAGAACATTGGTAGTTTGAGTCTTTCCTCCATCTTGTTTCCTTTGTGCTTCCTCACCTGTTTTTTTTTTTTATTTAAAGCTTTGTCCGTTAACTTTCTGTCAGTGTCTTGTCGAGAGATCAGTCAACTAAACCAGCACCCCCCTCCCAAACATACACAGAGTTATTGTGAATCTATCTGCTTGTCCACAACTGACAATCATCATCATCATCATCATCGCTGGTTGTGACGGCTGAGAGTTTTTCCAGAGTCAACCTGGTTCTGCTCACTTCTCCCTCAAGTCCTGGAGCAGTATTTCTACTCGTCACCTGTGGGTGGCACTGTAACAACATTGTGGAGAAAGGACATGAAGTTTGACTTCAAACAGAATGCACTTCCTGCTTTTACACAGTTTGAGGTTTTAATTGGTCCCTGATCGGAGTTGTGTGGCCACGTCCCGTGTTGTAAAAAAAGGAATATTTAAAGATTAGTTTGACTTCTTGAAGGAATCGTAATGTTTCTGTGATAACGGTTCATTTGGTAGTTCTGATCAAACAGCGCACATGAATCATCGACATGAATCCTGTACATCGTGTTACCAATGAAACAGAAGTATTTTTTTAGCAGCCCCTTGGAGTCACTCGTCTCCTCTCAGTAAGTTGGGGGTGGGGGGAGGTGGGGCGCTGCCTCTGGGAACTGTGTTAATATGAAAATGTGCCATTTTATTATAACACTATATTCTTTCAAGACAATTGAAATTACCTTTTTATTTTCTGTAGCATGTAATGTGTTAATATACTAGTAAATAAAGTCCAGCCCATGATGCTGTGTCTTGACGTGTCAGTTCATCACTTCGTACTCTCTCTGGGAGAGGGAAAAAAACCAAACGTTTCTTTAAGCAAATCTCTTGTTTCAACAATCGAGGTCAAACGCAGCGGAAGTGTTTGACGTCAAACTCCTGGAGCCTGTTTATTTCCTGTCAAGAATAAAACTGCTGCTGCTGGAAAGAAAACACAGCCACACGTTTAAGGACTTTTTCCACTTTTATTTCCACTTTTTATTTAACTTCTTGCAATTACGAAATGTAAGGCAAATAACAAAGATAAATTATAACAAATAAATTGCAGCAAATAAAAATACTTTCCAATAAGTCATTTGCACGTTTTTTAATTAATGTCATGTGTTTTCTATACTGTTTCATTCTGATGATATTGAAAATTGGACTGGGTTTTCATATATTTCATCTTATGTATAAAGAAATTAGCGACAGATCCTCACGTTGAAGGATGGGACCGCTGCACGAAGGTACGCAACGACGTGCGTACGTCAGTTACCCGGATGAGGCCGGTCGCCATCTTTACTCCATCCCGTTACTGCCGGTGGGGCGGAACTCACTGATCGAGCCCGTTGGTTTCTAGGAACCGCTGACAGATTTAGCACCACCGTGTTTTTCTGTCCTAAAGATTTGGCACTTCGAACGCTTCGCTGCTTCACCCGCATCTCTAATCACGATGGGAGAGCGAGAGGACCTAGTTTATCAGGCTAAACTTGCCGAGCAGGCAGAGCGATATGACGGTAAGACACTCGGAGGGCTGGCGGGACTGGGACGTGCTCACCGCTGCTGCCTTTTTTTTTTTTTTTTTAAATTGCTAGCTAATGTTAGCGGGGGGGTCGTTAGCTCTTCGTTAGCCGTGGATGCCTGTCGTGCCTTTACTTTTCACTGACAATGCGAATGACGACATCATGGAATTATCAAATCGGACATTAGCTGCAGGCACCACCGGCCGAGGTCTCAGTGTGAGGGTAACGGTCCGGATGTGAGTGACAGCGGCTCACGCTAGCTGAGGGGCTACAACAAAATGGCGGATTACTGGAGCGTGAGCTGTCAGGAGTTACCTCCCCTGCACCACAGGAGCGGTGGAACTCCTCACTGCTTCGACTGGCCGTCATACGCTATGTTCGGTTTACGCACACCCAGGAGTCTCATGTCCCCGGTTAGCGTCAGCGGCGCAGAAAGTTGGCCCCTAAAGGAGCGTTGGGTGGCGGAGGGAGCAGCTGTTCTCTGTGGGGTGTTCCCCCCCTGCGAGCAGGCAGCAGATCGATGGGTGAACATGTCGGCAGCTCTCCTGTCACTGTCACACCAGCTCAGGCCAGCTGGAGGCTGTTTTTAGCCGCCGGTCGTTGCCACGGGCAGACGCTGCCCGGTAATGTTATGCGAATGAGTCACTGCCGGGATTTACAGGAGTGGGGTTCTTCAGATTTACGGTTCGCTGGCTGAAAGAGAAGGAGAACCGAGATGTTATTCTCAGGAAATAAAGTGTTTGGGTTTGTTCTAAATTAAAATAGGCAAAGTAGCTGTACAGGAAAGACTGAAATATGATTAACGTCCAACAAGGGGTTATGTTTTGTCTACTCAAAAAGTAATGAGGTAATTTTCAGGAAATGCTGATAATTGGACCAGGACCAGATGATCAAATGTTAGTAGTGTTCTGGAACCATCTGGATCCAGGAACCTGTTGAAGGATTCTTGGACATTTTCAGCATCTGTGTCTAGAACTCCACAGTCAATGGTCAGATCCAGGATCCATTGTCTGTAGGTTCTCTGATGGATCCAAGTTTGATCTGGATCCTGATCAACTCTGGATCCTCTGATCCACAACAGGAAATGTTCTGGTGCTGGTGGATTTTCAGACAACAGATGAAGACAAAGACATGAACTGACACCAGATTGTAGCTGAGTGTCTGAATCAGTGGGAACAGATTTGTTGGATCTTCAATAGTTCTGGAGCTGAATCCAGAAGAAAACCACCATTAGTAAATAGTCAATTTAATCAATTACTAACTAACAATGATATCTGTCTGTTTCCAAATGGTATGGGTAAGTTTACTTGGTCAAAGTGTTAATTGATGTAAATAAAGTAAGTTTAGGCAGATAAATATTTGGTGTAAATCACAACATGGATGGGAATGAGCTGCTTGGTGTAGGTCTGCTCTCAGAGAGCTTTTCTATGTGATGTTTTCAGCAGCCGGGAATCAAACTCATACACTTCTCTGCACTGTGTTCATCCCATGTCCAAACTGTCAGACTCCAATGAAGCCAGTGATGGTGATTAACATGCCGTCAAAGCTGCGGAGCGTTTTCCAGAAGCTGTGAGGTCCCCTCAGATCATGTCGTGCATAATGTGAATTTGATCCCAACCCGATGTGTGAAGCACCAGCCTGGGATGCATGACACATCATTTAGGAGCCTGTGGAGACGGACACCGTGATGTCACATCCTCTTAATGAAACGGACGCTCCAGCTTGGAGCCGTCAGACATAAGTCGTTGAATTCACCGTCATGGACTCGATGAGCAGGTAGACCTACACAAAGCCCTGTCGATGTACTGACGGATTCCACGTGTTTCCCCACAGAGATGGTGGTGTCCATGAAGAACGTGGCAGGCATGGATGTGGAACTCACAGTGGAGGAGAGGAACCTTTTATCAGTGGCCTACAAGAACGTGATCGGAGCTCGGAGAGCTTCCTGGAGGATAATCAGCAGTATGGAACAGAGGGAAGAGACCAAGGGTACAGAAGAGAAACTGAAGATGATCAGGGAATACAGGCAAACGGTAAAATAAATGAACCCACGCCTGATTCACAACTGTACCAAATGTTTGTCAGTCCAAAGCGGCTCTGAATGTGAAGATGTGAGAGCACCAGCTCTTATAAATAATCCACACTCTGGGCTGCGACCGGACAGACTGTGTCTGAGTCATCGCCGGCGAGTTGTGCACTCTGCTGCTTTTATGAAGGGAAATAAGAGCTGGCTGTTGTTGTGGGAGAGGCCAGAGTGTGTCAGGGAGATGGGCGAGGCAGTTGGAACGCCGTCGGGGGCTTCATGGGATTCACAGCGTTTGACTAGTCCTCTGACAGCAGAAGGTGGAGTGAATGAGTAGAGCAGAGGTGTTCTTCAGTACAAGTCAATCCATCTGAGACACGTCATGCGGTTGCACGTTTCTCCATCTGTAGATGAGCAGGAGTGCCTTCGCGATGAGTGTGCGCACGCAGGCTGCATTGACGTGTATCATGTTGTTGGTCATTATCAGAAGCTTGTGATTTAAACTTACCGTGACGCAGCGTCTCACACACACCGAAAACATCCCAAAGTGAATTACCACTTTATGTCTCCGCTGATCTTAAGACTCCGGTTTACTCACCAGCCACACACACAGATCACCTCCAGTGATCCACGTAGCTCTCATTCCTCTGTCAAACCACCGTCACATCTTCCTCCTCTAGTTAATTATTAAGCCAGAAAACTGGAAGAAAATTTCGCACAGTTCATATTTGACCGATCAAACATTGAACGTCACCTATTCATGTTAATCTGTATTAAAAACATGGAAAAGGAAACGTTTAGTTTATTTATTCAGTGGAAATAGGCTGTAAAAGTGTTTTGGGACTGGTGATTTTTGTAATATTTCCTCCTATCGGGCAGGTACACGCCGTAGAAATGAAACATGACCACAGGGCGCCAGCGTTTTCACGTCACGGCCTCTTTGAACAAAGTGAGCCTTTCTTTGCTGATTGACGATCTGTTGTTTGTGGCAGGTGGAGCAGGAGCTGAAGTCGATCTGTGGCGACATCCTGGACGCTCTGGAGCGCCACCTACTCCCCTCCGCTGTCATGGGAGAGTCCAAGGTCTTCTACAACAAAATGTACGAGCTCTTTATTCACGGTTCAACACACGGCGCCCCGTGTTCGACACTGACCGACTGCCCGGACTCGTCCGGTGACAGGACAGCGTTCATGGTTCGTTCTCGCCCATGTTGTCTTCCTCTGCGCTGCAGGAAAGGTGACTACCACAGGTACCTGGCAGAGTTCGCCACCGGCAACAACAGGAAGGAGGCAGCGGAGAACAGCCTGGTCGCCTACAAAACGGCCACGGATCTCGCCATGTCTGAGCTGCCGCCCACGCACCCCATCCGCCTCGGCCTCGCCCTCAACTTCTCCGTCTTCTACTACGAGATTCTCAACTCGCCCGACCGCGCCTGCAGGTAGTTGACACCGGCTTGTCTGTTCTGGACATCCAGGTGCTGGAGAATATTTCTGCTCACACTCAGAGGAGACGTCAGTCGTGTTTGACGTTCTGTGGTATCTGAGCGCTGCCAACCTCGCCTTCGTCACAAACACACCACCGTTGTCTGCAGAAGTATGAAGTAGAACCGTTAGGAAAGGTAACGGACGGACAGCTGCACAGGAACAAACAAGTGTTCACTAACACAAGAAACATTAGGAAGGTGTTGGACACGGTGGAAGGAGATGCATTGGACGTGTGTGTGTGTCTGTGTCTGTGTGTCTCAGGTTGGCGAAGGCTGCGTTTGATGATGCCATCGCCGAACTGGACTCTCTGAGTGAAGAAAGCTACAAGGACTCCACACTCATCATGCAGTTGTTACGTGACAACCTGACACTATGGACTTCAGACATGCAGGGAGAAGGTACGACACACACACACACAGACGGAACATCAGCAGTTTGATCCTAAACGAGCATCTGTGTCAGAGACAAACGTGCTCCAGGTCGGTCGTACCAACGCCACCATGCTGGTGTGTGCGCCTCACATCTTGTTGGTTGACTGAAGAACGTCACAGAAAAATATCAGTAGTTGTAGTTGTGGCGTCATAGTTACAGTACGTCTGAAAAAGACCATCTGTGACTGCCCTCTAGTGGGAGGAGTACTGTATTTACCAGCCAGCTCATTCATCACACATCACACACACCCCTCAAGGATCCTGAGTTCATTTGATTCCACAGTGTCACTTCCTGTTCAGACGATTGATCTCTTCTCCTCTGTTCATTCCACTTTACCCGATCATCCCTCGTTCTCTCTCTCCCTCTCCCCGCCTGTCGCTGCGTGTGCATGCCAGACATTGTCAGGCGCGCCATGCCTAGCAACAGTTGCTGAGCTGTGATTGGCGGGTGGTTTGTGTCCGTTCCTGACTCGCGCCCTGATGTTCTCTCTCTCCAGCAGGTGAAGAACAGAACAAAGAGGCTCTGCAGGACGTGGAGGACGAGGCCCAGTGAAACTATGCCACTAACAGTCAATGACCTGAGACGCCCCTCCCTCCTCAAACGCACACACACACACACACACACACACACACACACACACACTCACCTCCTCATCCTCCCCTCCAGCTCTCTCCGTGACTCACTCCTCTGTCCTTCCTCCATCGTTCCACCTCTCCACCTCCGAGACCCCACGAGGCCTCGCTGCTCCGTTTGTCTCTTTTTTTAATTTTTGTATCGGCCCCCACATCACTGAAGAAAACCACTCGATTCAGACAGGAAGTGGATGTTAGAAAGAGGAAGAGTCCCTGGAGGTTTTGTTTTCCTGGTACACGTCGTTTGTTTTTGCTTTCTCCTCCGTTCGTATCCGTTGCTGGATGTATTGAGAATTGTTTTCTTAATGTAATTACAGAAATTAACTTTTATTACTGCTAATGTTTAGTCACAGGAGCTGTTTTATCTGTTTTTAGTGAACTGTCGAATCATCTGACCGTTTTATGGGCAATTTGAAAAAACTGAAAGTGCCCTCTTTTTTTTTTTTTTTTTTTTTTTTAAACTTAGTTTTTCAGAGGACGTCGGCAAAATTCGTGATATCCACGTGGGGCAAAGAAGTGCTGAACCTGTACACCAGAGTGACCCTGTTTGGTTTTGTAGTTGTCCGGACTGTATTTTGTGCTGAAATACTGTAACTGTTTCACTCGCCGAGTCGCCCCGCGCCGGCGCTGTCAAACCCACAAAGGCTCTGCGGCTGGTGCGGACGACGGAGCTGAACTCGTCCTCACCGAGCCTCGGTGTTTCCAGACGGTCGGCATGAGTCGACGAGTCGTCTGTTGCGTCTCTCTTGCTGCAGCTTCGGAGGTTCTCTTTTTGCTTTGCAGTGTCCTCACTTTCTCTTCTCGTCCTGCCTCGTTGTGTGTAACTGGGAGCTGATTTGTACTACTGGATATCTGACTGGAGCCACAGACAGGGAACCTGTAATGTTCTTACTGAAACACAGCATGGAATTAACATTAAACAATCTAAATTAAAGACGACAACCTGCAGCGTGCTCTTCTTCACGTCCAGCCCACTCACCTGGGTTTCGATGAATGAGTCTTGAACATGGTGCCGACGTGTCTGAGGACGTTTGAAGAGGCGCACGACAGCCTGTTGCCACAGTTACGTTGCAGCAGACTGAGTCAAACAACGGTTCAGTGTTTCTGCCAGATGAGGCTCTGAAGTGTGTATGAGCGAGACAGAGCTCCATGTTTCGCAATAGAAAACTTCCAGGTTATTTCTCACATTTACACCTTGGATTCTTGTGTCAGATCCAGTCCTCTTAAGGTCAGAGTTCATCCACAGGTTACATGTTTCCCCTGCATTCATTCAGATATTAGTTGTGCTCAGAAAGTACAACTTCCAAATCTTTTGAACTGTGACAATTAACATTCCCAACATAAGGAGTGCAGACATTTGTACTGATGACATTAACGTGACATTCATCTCAAAATGGCCGCTGTAGAACGTACAGCTTCAAACTCAAACTGTGACGACTTAAAAAAAAATCACTTTTTATTTTACAGACCTCAACAGACCCTCGTGAACCGGTCGGGGTCCTACTGATGGTCAGGTTACCATAGCAACGTGTGATTTGTCCTCAGCTGATGTTGTAACGTGAAACCTGAAGAGGGCAGCAGGTTCCAGCTGATGTCAGAACACGTCAGTCAGCTCTCTGCAGTCTGAGCGGCGTCCTCCAGCTTCCTCCAGCTTCCTGTGGAAAACGGCAGCAGCGCTGTCGCTGCTCACACAGAGGAACCCACGGCAGTGAAATATGAGCACCTTCCTGCTGCAGACACAGCGCTTATAAATACTTTGAGGCAGCACTTGTCGGACGGACTCGGCCCTGTCTGGTCCGTGCTGAAACACAGATACACAACAGGAGGAACCTGCGGCGTTCCACCGGAATCCGACGAGCTGAGAGGCTGATCAGTCTGTGATCGATAAATCAATAAGAAAGTGATCAGACTGATTTGTTTATTCAAACAAGTGGAAGCAATGAAATACATCATTTTAAATATGCTTCTGGTAGTTCTGGTAAATTAGTTGATAATGGTATTTTCCAAATACCATGGCGTGTGTGTGTGTGTGTGTGTGTGCGCGTGTGTGTGTCAAGGTCACAGTTTTCCTGTTGATGCCATGCTGTCAGGAATGACTCCCAGCAGGGTTAAAGGTCGAAGGATGTGTGTCGCTGTCATTTCCCCTCTCACCAGGGGTGTGTGATTAACCCACCAACACACACACACATTTATTCGTTGAATGTGTAGTAATATGTAGTAATACTACTTACAACTAGTCAGGGACTTGACAACAAGCCGTGCTAGGAGCTAGCTGCTCTAGCTAACATCAGTAGAGTGACGTCAGCTCATAAACACCTTTGATTATTTAACAGATGGAACCTGTTTATTCTTCTGTCACACACACAAACGTGTCTGAGAGCTTACCACCTCTGTGTGTGTGTCTGTGTGTGTTTGTTTACTGGTCAGTCTGGAACAGGAAGTTCACCTCTTCAAGTGCCCAAGTCCCTTATTTGTTTGTAGAAAGCATGTGGTGCGGACGCGTGCCTTCCAAAGACACACACACACACGTCTACAGGGCGGACACGGGGATTGTCTGAGGAAGGATGCGTGTTGCAGAAGGAAAGCCAGCCCTGTGTGTGTGTGTGTGTGTGTGTGTGTGTGTGTGTGTGTGTGTGTGTGTGAACCCGACTCCTCCCCTCACTGGTTTTCTAGGATTAGAACAAATATCCTTTGCTTGATATTCTCCTCAAGTAGTTCTCACCTGCCCCTCACCCGTGTCCCACACACGGTTGCGTTGCCTCACAAACCCTGTGACACACACACACACACACACACACACACACACACACACACACATCCTCTGCATGTGACGTGGGTTTGAGCCCGGCTGAGCTTCACGTCCTCCCACGTCCAGCTGACATCCTCTGGTGCGGCGGGCGCGGGCAGAGCTGGACTTACTGTGACTCTTCACTCTGCAACAGGTAACAACCTCCGACCTCTGGGTCACCTGTGTGTGTGTGTGTGTGTGTGTGTACATGATCTTATTCTTGATGTGCTTTGCCTGAGGAGTTGGTGAGAGTCCAGCGGGGACGAGTGGACCTGAGGACAAACAGACTGGAGAATGATGGAACTTACCATCCAGCTGATCCCGACAGGAGAAATCATCCTGTCTCCAGGGAAACATGGAGACAGCTACTGCCACAGCTGCCAGGTGAGGTGTTTGGTCAGTGTGTTCCATGTGCTGAAGTACTGGTGGCG
>CAAKHB010006437.1:0-16933 GCA_901007665.1 Aeoliscus strigatus
TCTGTAAGGGAGGATCTGCATCAGTCCTGTTCCTCAACTTAGTATTTCATTACCCATCTTCATATTAGTTTGTATTAATATCTTTCCCGAACATTTTCCTCTAGAACTGGATGCTCCTTCTAACCTCTTAGCCCGAGATGAAACAGAGTCCAGCTTCAGTGTGTCCTGGGATCAGGTCCAGGCAGAAGCTGATGGCTACATCCTGACGTACAGCTCCTCTGAGGGCTCTAGTGGGGAAATTTCTCTGGGCCCAGACACCACCTCCTACAGTCTGTCCGGCTTGAGGCCTGGGGTCCTCTATACCATCTACATCTGGGCTGTAAAGGGAAGCAAAGCCAGCCAGAAGGTCTCAACAAAGGCCCAGACAGGTGTCAAAAACGATTGATTAGCCCAGTTAGCTAACTGGTCAATGAGGTTCTGTGTCTCCATCATTATATTGTATATATTTTTGTTTTGTTTAGATCTCATAAATTCTCTTTCACATGTTAAAAAATATGCTGGTTTCTTATGGTTAGTTCTAAAATGGTTTCAATGTACTTATCTGCCTAGTGGGGAGCAGAGCAACCTGAATATTCTTTCACCCATTATCTTACTTGCAATATCTTCCTGGTCAGTCCCATCTGTCCTCAGAGGTGAAATCAGTATGCCAAGGAAATACCCAACATGCACAAGCAGACACCCTTTCTACGTGACCTGTTTTATGACCCACCGTCCACTGAGAGAGCAGCTTGTCTAGGACAGCACTGAAGAATTGACAGAACTTTTTAACCTTGAATTCATTTGAGGCAAAGTTTCAGCAAATTGGGGAACACAATATTTTCAGCATATAATTGCACTGACAGAAACTCAAAGGAGTGCCATATTATAATTTTGCTTCAATCAATCAATCAACCAATCCAAAGCAAGACTTTATATGTTATGGACCTTTATTTTATGAGGGGTACAGACAGAATCCCCTATTTTCAAATAAAATCTAGAGATCCTTTTGACAAGGCGTTCCCAGGCCAGCTGAGTGACATAGTCACTCCAGTGTGTCCTGGGTCTTCCCCGGGGGTCTCCTCCCGGTGGGACATGCCTGGAACACCTCCCTTGGGAGGTGTCCACCGGGCATCCAATACAGATGCCTGAGCCACCTCAGCTGGCTCCTCTCGATGTGAAGGAGCAGCGGCTCTACTCCGAGCTCCTCCCGGGTGACAGAGCTAGACTGACCGGTAGGTCGAGAGCTTCGCCTTTCGGCTTAACTCCTTCTTTACCACGACGGACCGGTACAGAGACCGCAAGGACTCTCCTCCGACCCGGAGAGGGCAAACCACCTTTTTGCGGTCGAGAACCATGGCCTCGGACTTGGAGTAGCTGATTCTCATCCCAGACGCTTCATACTCGGCTTCGAACAGCCCCAATACATGCTGAAGGTCCTGACTCGAAGGAGCCAACAGGACAACATCATCCGCGAAAAGCAGAGATGAATCCAGTGGCTCCCGAACAGGACCCCCTCCGGTCCCTGGCTGCGCCTAGAAGTTCTGTCCATAAAAATAATAAACAGGACCGGTGACAAAGGGCAGCCCTGTCTGAGACCAACATGCACCGGGAACAGGTCCGACTTACTGCCTGCAATACAAACCAGACTCCTACTCCCGGCGTATAGAGATCGTAGAGCCCTTAGCAAAGGGCCCCCGATCCCATACTCCAGGAGTGCCTCCCAAAGGATGCCACGAGGGTCGAATGCCTTCTTCAAGTTCACAAAACACATGTGGACTGGTTGGGCAAACTCCCATGACCCCTCAAGCACCCTAGTGAGGGTGTAGAGCTGGTCCGTTGTTCCACGGCCAGGACGGAAACCACATTGTTCCTCCAGAATCCGAGGTTTGACTATCAATCAAATTCTCCTCTTCAGGACCCTGAAATAGACTTTCCCATGGAGGCTGAGGAGTGTGATCCCACGATAGTTGGAACACATCCTTTGGTCCCCCTTTTTAAAAAGAGGGACCACCACCCCAGTCTGCCAATCCAGAGGCACTTTTCCCGTCTGCCATCCGATGCTGCAGAGACGTGTCAGCCACAACAGCCCTACAACAGCCAGAGACTTGAGGTACGCAGGGCGGATCTCACCCCACCTCCGTGTCCCCATAGCCAGAGTCATTGTCGGGGTTTGGGTCGCCGGGGCCCCCGCCCACAGCTGCCACCCAAACCACATCGCACCGACCCCTTCTGAGCCTTCCTGTGGGTGGTGGCCCTACAGGAAGGTGGGCTCACAACTCTTCTTCGGGCTGTGCCTGACCAGGTCCCGTAGGCAGAGACCCGGCCACCCGCCCACGAGCCCCAACCCCAGGTCGAAGCATGACAATCATGTCATTTATTGAATACTCCTGCTAAAATGCTCCAGCTACATCTGAACGTACAACTCCTCTGAGAGCTCAAGTGGGGAATTTCCAGTTGGGCCTGAAACAACCTTTTAAAGTTTGACCTCCTTAAAGGCAGGAGCTCTCTGCACTGTCAATGTCTAGGCTGTCAAAGGGGTGAAAGCCAGCCAATATATCAACACAAGCTAAAACAGGTTAATATACCACAATCAGACAGTATATTCAGATGTTGTCAGTCTATATTTCTACAGTAAACAATTGGATGAGAATTTTCTTGAGAAATGTTGCAACATTGATTTCCAGATAGGCTCCTTGTAATGTAATGAACTCATAAAGTGTTCCTTAACCATTTCTGAGCCACATAAGTAGAGCTTCAAAAGTTCAGTTGATCATTATCATTATCATTATCTATAAAAATGTACTCAGCAGCTCTGGTTTGTCTGCCTTAGAAATCAGGATGTTTAAGCTTCAGCAATAGTGAGAACATTCTTAAGGCAACTTACAAAACAAGTGTGACAAAAAAATCATGCGGCTGTAGTTTCAAAATAACATTCCATAAAAAGGCCAAGTTACTTTCCATTGCTATTGAAATAGAAATTGTGTCTGCAACTACCATTCATACGCACAATTTTCCTCCTTTTCTGAGTTCACTAGGAAATTATTGTCTGAGTCCTGCATTGTGGATTCAAGTCCTTTGTTAAATCCCTGCACTTTATAATCCATCCCTATATCCTCAAACTGGGCTATCACAAAAAGACAGGCATGGTTATAATCATGTTTCATTGTGACTCTTTAGAATCTTTCAGAGAGTGCAGCAACTTGGGGCTGCATTCAAATAAGAAAACCACTGTTTTAAAAGCAATTCACGAGGGATACTAAAAGGCATGGGATATTTGGTTTATAACAAATGTGAAAGAAACGTGCCTGTCAGTTACACAATGGATCAGATGTTTTCCACCAATGCGTTTAATAATTGTACAGCAGTTCTCAGTTTTGTCTGTTTGTATTTAACTTTAATTACATGGAACGAAGGTTATGCTGTCACTGCTGAAGTAAATCTAAATACATAATTATTCATGTATAACTCTCAAAGTATTAAACCAAAACCTCACCATATTAATAATGGATGTTTGGCCTGATTTTGAAACTTATGGTGGGGTACAGTGCCTACTCGGATTAGTATAGTATAGTATAGTAGTAAGTATATTAATGTTTCTCCAGCCACTGGTAAATCAGTTAAATAGAGAGAACAACAGAATTAAGACCAGGAAATCATTCAAACAAAAATGAAAAGTGACAATTTACTAAAATCTTAAAGCATTTGCTGGGTTAAGGTCACCATGATCACACATATTTGTTGGGATATGCAGTAAAGTGAAAGCAGCACTAACGTTCTTGACATAGGCAACCGTGAGCTTAAGACAGTAAAAATCGCTATTCACTGCAGAAAATGTTATTGTGCATTCACCTGCTCTTATTTTCACTCAAACCAATAGACATTGATGCTGCAAAGGACCTCAAGGCTTCAGATGTGAAGCAGGAGTCGGCCTCTATAACTTGGATTCCTCCACTGGCTGACATTGAAGGATACATCCTCACCTACAGAGATGAAGAGGGTACAATGGAGGTACTGAACCATCCACACACGCTTACACACAGACACTGCAATGTAGATGATATTGATTCTATATGTAACCAGACTGTGTCGTATGAAAGGTCTTCACTAATGTGCCGACAACGCCACACGGAGGCAAGACATGTGTAATAATTAGACTCACGTATTTATTGGAACACGTTGAAGGTATCCTAAATCAAGACAGTGTACACATGGTATGGAGGACGGAGACATACTGTAATTACAATACAAAAGGAAATTATTGTTGAAAAATAGAATCGATTAAAAAGGGTATCTGACATTAACCGTTCTTCAAAATGATATCAACATAAAGCTCATGCTGTGAAGGGGACAACAGTAATGGTTGCCACCAGGATGATGTGGCAGTGGGAGACACACCTACAGATAGCATACATAAACACACAGGCTCTCCAAGAAGGGATCACTGCAATTGGTGAGGTGCATGTTACCGCTATGGGTACAGGGTGGAGTGCACAAAGATGCAGACTTGGATCCAGCGACCTACCCCACTCTAAGAAAAGTAAGGAAGGAGTGGATAGTTAATAATTACTATGTGAGTAGCCTGTTACTACAACCTGTACCATGTAGTTCCAAGTACCACAATAGAGCAAACATGAATAAACAGAATGAATACAAAGAAATGAACATTACTTTATAAGATTATAAGCAAAGAAGAGTGGTAACTCCCTGTAACACAAAGCACTTGGCTTTTACCTTGGTATACCTTTGTAGTGTGTGTGTGTTCTCCATCTTCCACCCCAGCCCTACAGTACACAACACACTATTAAGCACGTGGCCTCCTCCGGAAGGTCGGTTACTATATGCAGGTTCGCCTGATGACAGCTGAGATCAGCTCCAGCACAACAATTCCGGTTTAATTCAGAAATTAAATTACATCCAATTTAAATGACCATGTAAACACTTAAACACTTGCTATTCTGAATTAAATTTAATTCTGAAGTGAGTGGCTGGTTTATTCTGATTACAAACTGTATCGAACAATTCCTTGATTGTACACTCACTCATACACTCATTCCTCTTTAAACTCATTTCATTCTTTCTGTGCATACTCATTCCCTTGCTCTTCTGTCGCAATGATGCATACGGTATATTCTGCGCTGGGCATATTAACAATCAAATGTTTCAAGATGGCAGCTTGCAGTAAATGCTGGTCACAAGCAGAAACTATTGTATTGTATGTAAATAAGTAGTAAGAACTAAAACTAATGCAACAGTGGGCTGAGGTAGAGCTGTTGTTGAACTGACCAGTTTCAGCTTTTTGCCAAAGCTCAGTCTTCCGCCCTCCGTACTGTCACTTTTCCACTGCACAGTTCCAGCTCAGCTCAGCTCTACTCGGTTTGGTTCCATTCAGGCGCTTTTCCATTGCAATTCAGTACCTCTTTGATGTGGATGCTGAAGTCACAGCGCTGGCTGTGCCAAACTGCCAAGCTTGTCTGTGTCAGTAAAAACCCATGGTTACTTGGTTATTACATAGTTTATCTCCTGTGCACCCCGCCACAACAGTGTTTTATACCATGACATAAATACATAAGTAATATAGAACATGGAGGAGATGGAGAAGTTGTGACTGTTTGTGGATATCTGTAACATACAGAAAGAGCAAGAGAAGATGGACAGAGCTGGACACGATTGCCAACACAGAACTCCACTCTGCTGCGAGTCTCTCTGTCCACATATCATAATATACATTCTAACCAGACACATATCACAAAAACAACTGATCTTCATGAATGGACCACAGTGTGTTTTCATATCAACCAGGTTCAATGACAACACTCCCTCCTCCTCCTCAGCAGATGAAAGAAAACCATTGATGTGATGTTGTTGTGCTGCTGCTTCTCTTTAACATCAAAACTAATCCAGACAGGGGGCTAATAATGTGATCCTCGATGTTGCTATCCAAGTAGGTTTAATATCTTCTGGTAGATATGAATCCGTCCACCCCACTATTCAGTCAGTCCTTCCCAACCTCCGGACCTTAAGCATGAAATGTAAAGCTCAATTCTGATTCCACATAAACTCAAAGGATATTTCAATTCTGAATTATAATATCAGAATCATTTATTCTGAATTAAAAAACATGTAATGAATGTTGTGAACACTTTGAAATACCAATTTGTTTTGAGTCTTTGTGTTTAGTTTGTGGAACACTGACCTCTTGTGGGCAGACGGAGAATGGACCTCCCTTGTTATGTAATAAAGCCTTCAAGCCTGTGTCCCTCCAAACATGGACATACAGATCAATAACTATCATCATAACTATCATGAACTGAACAAGCACTAAGATTAACTCTAGCTCTTTAATTTTGTGGTCAGACTGTTGAACAGCAACTTGCCGCAGGTGAAAGCACTTATTCTTTATCCAGCCTGGAGAAGGGGAAGAGATACATTGTCACCATCATAGCTTACAGGGGGAACAAGAGAAGCAAGGTGGTGGAGACCATCTTCAAAACAGGTCTGCATATGCCCCCGCCAGTGTCTGTACAAGATGATGCTCAGATGTACTGTAACTGTTGTTAATGTTGTCATTCAATCCCCCAAGTTGGTCTCTTGTTCCCCTTCCCAATGGACTGTGTTCAAATCATGAAGAATGGAAACAGGAAGAGTGACATCTACACAATTTATATAAACAACAACCGCTCCCAACCAATAGAAGTCTATTGTGACATGGACACTGATGGAGGCGGCTGGCTGGTAAATTGAATAATAAGTTGCATGACAATCCAAAGGACTTTTTAAAGAGTTTATTTTTATTTTAATATAGATATATCAGAAAATACAATCTGTTATTCTTTCGCTTTGCTTTTAGATGCTGCAGCGTCGTAACACTGGGAAACTGGACTTTCTGAAACGCTGGAGACAGTACATTGCAGGATTTGGCAACATGACAGATGAATTTTGGATTGGTGAGTGCTACTGTGCTTTTTACAGCCACTGAAATCTTAAAAGTTGAGAAATCCAATTTTATTTTCTTTTTTTAACACTCTCTCTGTCTGTATGTCAGGTCTGGATAAGATATATGAGCTCACCAACACTCCCACCCAGTATGAGCTAAGGTTTGACTTGGGCCTGGGCTCAGAGAGGGCCTATGCTGTGTACGACAACTTCAAGATCGCCCCAGTCAAGCAGAAGTTCAAACTCACTGTTGGCAAATACAGCGGGACAGCAGGTGCGCTTTGACTTGACCATTCCAAACATCTCAAATAAGTGTCAATATGAAAGGAAAACACACTGTCCCGTGCCATTTGGTACGCTGGTCACAGTTTGGCTGGTACACACAGGCTGGTTTGTTTTAGAGCATCTGCAGTAAAGCCTTGTGGTAGTGATTTGTTGTCATGTGTCAGAGAACTGGAGGTGGAGTCAGTGTTTAGCTTAGGGATGGAGAGATTCACTGATATGAATTGGGGGTCCAATACAGATTCAATGTGCTTCAGATACAGCTGCTTGGTAACTTGCGGAATGGATCGTTCTTAGCTTGTCTGTGTCAGTAAAAACCCATGGTTACTTGGTTATTACATAGTTTATCTCCTGTGCACCCCTGTTTTCAAGGTGACTTGATCACCATCACTATTGGGGCGTGGCACAGCCTCAATGGGGTGAGGAGATTAGCAAACCAACGAAGACACACAAGTTGAAAGCGTGGCGATACTTTGGATTTGGAATAAATTGGTTTGATTCATAGAAAAACATGGAATACATCCTTTACAGGGAAAGAAAAGAGAGGACAAAATAACTGATGCTTAGAAACCAGATGTGGGCAGATTTCTATTGTGTTGAATCGTTGAATCGAGTTGCATCAAATCGAATCGCATGGTCATTGCATTTTAAAATCATTGTCAAATCATTAATGAATCGTATCGCATCCTATCAGCAGGGGGCTTCACTGTCGCTAGCAGTGTATCAAATTGGCCTCAGTGGGGTGTGAGTGTTGGAGTGTTGAGCTCATCTATTTCCTGAAGCATCGCTGCTATCCTAGATCCCGCCTCTGACACCAACGTGGCGATCTAGGGTTTTTGTTAGGAAACTGAGCTCTGTGCACCACTGGACTTCAGGGAACATAGCTATTTATTACACTCTGGCACACCAACAAACACATGAATGAAGGGAGGTCATTACCCAAACACACAACCTAACCTCACTTATAATGTCAAGTGCTTATTTCCTAAATGTAATCATAAATTAAACAGATCAACAAATTTAGACCATAATCAATGAGACAGTAACACTGACAATCACAAAACTGTAGAGGATAACATTTGTGGTGATTTAAACAGAATTAATATTAGCTCAAACTGTCAGACACACTGCCGCAAAGCCTGCTGGGAACTCACATCCGTCCTCAACCAACCAAACCGCTACAATATGAACTGAACTGTGGATGTTGTGATAAGTGGTACCTCACCTATTGCTGAGTGCTGAGAAAAGTGCTGGGAGGTGACATATTGGTTGATAGTCAGGCTCTATTGTAAAGACAGCATGTGCGGAATGTGGGACTTTGAAGATAAACAGGTCGACTCAAATACAGGATGTCGTGCAAATAGCATTGTGTTGAAACAACATATACTGCAGTATTCCACTGCTGTGTTTTATTTATATAGTTTTATTCAAGTTGTTTTCCAAGCTACGGACACGTAGTTGCCAAATGGAACACCTTCCTAATTTGGACAGCGGTTGTACCCAGGCCCCAGAGTTCAGAATTCATTCTGGTGATGTGCAGTATTATCTGTTAGTATAAACTAATTCTAACTCATTTAGGTTATTTTTGTCCATTTTTGTTCACTTCTTCTTCTTCTTCTGTTACTTGTCAACAGAACTGAATTCTTTTTTGACAATGATTTTACAGTGCTCTTGTGTGTGGAATACAACAATGTGTTGCACCGCAATCTTATAAAATCAAACCTGCTACTGTCTGTCTGTGTTTTCCTTTGTACTGAATTTAATCTATGTGGGTGCAAAGAAGTGAGCTGGAAAATGTAAATGCATTGAATTACATTAACTCTTATTTAAAAATTGCTCTATAAACATTTTATTCATGACCGTTCTTGAAAATCCTCAGGTGATGCGATGACCTACCACCAAGGTCGGCCTTGGACCACTATTGACTCAGATAATGACATTGCCCTGGGGAACTGTGCACTGACCCACCGTGGCGCCTGGTGGTACAAAAACTGTCACCTGGCTAACCTCAATGGCAAATGGGGCGACACCAGGCACAGTTTGGTGAGTGATCATGCAGGCAGTTCAGTGTTGTCGGATTTAGCGGAATAATGCATTGAAATGGTGATTTTTCCATTAAAAAAAACAACAACAAAAAAATCATTGAAGAAGACAAGGAAACAGATCCATTGCCTAGGACTGACAGATACAAGATATAGCAATATATAGCTAAGTAGGACAAATTTGTCATATTTGTTGGTAAGGACAAATTCCCCACCGACTTCAGCTTGTTTTGGACCGTTGAGGAGAAACAGAAATGGTCTGAATCCATCAGCACTGATATAGCAAAAAAAAACAAAAAACAAACAGAAAGAAACCATACACATTCTAACTGTAGTGACAAACGTATGTGTTTTTACCTGCCTGATGTGGTAATATAGCGAGAGACAAAACAGGTTTTACATTCAACTGTCATTTTTCACATCTCTCCACCTTCGTCTTCCATATCCACACTTTGCTTTCCCCTTTTTCACCTCAATTTCACACTCCGTAAAATTGCTGTCCTGCTCTCAGGGGGTTAACTGGGAACCTTGGAAGGGTCACCTGACATCCCTTGACTTCACAGAAATGAAGATTCGACCTGTGGGAGCATTGCCTAGCAGGAAGAGGCGATCGCTGATGGCAAGAGAGAGAAGCAGAAACATGAGCCACCATAAAAAAATAACACAATAGTCATGAAAACCTGCTATCCTATTAGATTTAGGTATACTATATACTCTGATTAGTGTGATAGTGTGATTAGCAGTTCAGTGTGTGATCATCAGTCTCTGCAACTCGAGCCATGGAAAATATGTACATTTTGAGCACAGAGAGAATCACATACAGCGCAATGGTAATTTATTAGCTTTTTTCAAAAATGATTCATTTTCTGGCTTGGTATGTTACGTGTGATTGCAGTGCAAAACACCCATGAAATTGCTATGTAGAAGTAAAAGTGCAACATTGAGTTGAGTTATATCATATGTGTTACCCTTCGTCTTCATACTCATTTGGGTAGATGTTTTATGTTGCTTTGAAGAAAATGGAAATGCTGGACTTCATTTTCTCCAGTGCTGCATGCATTTTATTTGTGTTACCTTGTGCAACAGGCCAGGTTATTGGTGTAATACATGTTTATTTCGTCTTCTATGAGGAAACTGCATAGTCTTTTCATAATAACATAAATGAGATGAAACTGAACTGAAATGTGAGATTTCTTTGAGAAACATGTTTACAGCTGAGATGACTTGGCAATTTATTGCACTAATAATAAAATACACTCGTATTCCATAATACAAGCATGGAAGGGAATCTTGAGGACCCTGAAAATGGAGAGGAAGAGGAGCTTCAAATGAGGAAGATCTGTCAAGGACTGAACCTGGAAAGCCTGCACAAACTTGACACACAGCAGAAACTTCAGGCCTCTTGGGTACAGCCTTCAACAGTAATATCCTGATGACATCAGATACTTTTATTGATCTCCAAGGGAAATTCACATTTCCAGCAGCATGACAAAAATGGGAATGGGGACTTGGGGAGGCATACAGGACCCAGAAAGCAAAAACGCAATCGTATATATGATCAGATTGAAGTAAAATAGTGGAATAGGTCCAACTTCCAGCAATAAGGTCCATTGTCAGCTTCTGTTATCGTTTCCCTCAAGAGGTGTAAAGCCTCATGGCTCGGGGGAGGAATAAAGATGTCAGTGTATCAGTGTAACAGGACATTGACAATCTGTCACCGAGGCTGCTCCTACACCTGTTGATGTTACTGTGCAGTGGATGATCCCATGATGGACAGGAGCGTTTTCATCTCAGGCTGTCCAGCTCCATGCCAATGACAGCGCCCGCCTTCCTCACCAGTTTTTCCAGGCGAGAGGCGTCCTCCTTCTTAAGGTTGTACAGGGTTGTGGGCCGTGAGAGAGATCAGTGGAGCAAGAAGTTGATGGCATCCCCTACTCCCATCTTTCCTCTGTAAGCAAACTGCAGAGGATCCAGAGTGTGGTGGGTCTGTGGTCTCAGGCGGTGAAGCTACAGCTGTTCATTGTTACGACCCAGATGGTGTTAGTTTGTCTAGGGGAAAAATGAGGGAAGTAACAAAGACGGTAACGTTGACATGCAAGCCATTCATTAAATAGGTAGTGGATGAATTAATTGGCACAAGGACATAGAGTCCGCACTCAGCGGCCCCAAGAAGGGAATCGGAGCTCACTCACAAAATAAAAGAAACCGTTTACAAAAGAAACCTCAGAAAACGAAACAAACAGGCTACCAATAAATCTTAAGTTCTAAAAAATAAATACACAAAAAAAATAATACACAACACCAAACATAACAATCAGCCTGGCTCTCACGTAGAGCGGCAATCAACACAGTTCTACTCAATCAACTAATCGCAAAGACAACCGGCAGGTCTGCACATCAACAACAGACCCCCTCCAACGAGGCACTGACGCCGCTTTTAAATGGTTGGGAGGCGAAGAGAGGCGGATCCAGCTGATCAGCCGAATGGGCCACAGATGGAGCACCCGAAGCACGGCAAAACTGATGGATGGGAGGCGGACCCAGCTGATCAGTGGAATGTGTCGCAGATGGAACCATAGGGAACACGGTGAAGGTGGAGCACAACCGAAGAAACCTGCGGTGGCGTCAGATGACCACACACAGGATCTGTAACAGTCATCACATGTGACGTCAGGGCAACCGGCATGAAGTTAATCAGCTCACCAGGATGTGATTTCTTGGGGACTGGAACGATGCAGGATGTTTTCCACAGCTATCCCAAGCTCTGGTTGAAGATGCGCTGTAGGGTGTGTCCCAGCTTTAGCGCGCAGGCCTTGAGTAGACGCAGCGGTACTGCATCTAGACTTGCAGCTTCGTTGCGGCGCAGTCTCATCAGTGCTCCACATATATGACCTGCGGTGTTGTGGGTGGTGCTGACGAGGGAGATGTCCTCCACTGTGATGGTGATTGTTTGTGGTAGGGGGTGGGAATGGACTGCCTTATGCGTGAGAGGTGAGGGAGAAGAAGTTCACGTGGGCAAATAAAGCACTGGAAATCGAGAAACTGGATGTAACAAATGTGAAAATGCACTACACTGACTGTATTTAAGTGCTTTGAGCTGAATATCTTTTGAAGACTTTTCTTGCCCTCTTGTAAGTGTTGTCCTGTTTGCCTGATTTGTTCAAAATAACTTTTGGGTGAAGGAACTGTATTAAATCACTCACTGAAAAGATTACTTGATTTCACAGTTCAGCTCAGTGTGGTAGTAAACTGCTGCAGGTGAACCTGACTTGTTGACTCATTCCCTGTGAACCAGTCAACTGAGCATATCACAGTATTTCTCAATTGCTAAACCACAAACCCCATTTTCTGAACCCATTTGTTGAATTGGTCACCTTTTTAGTAGAACCTCAAGAACCTTCACCTAATTAGACAGAACTTGCAAACTTACTAAAGCCTGAATTATGCTACTGCGTCAAACTATGGCATAGGGTACATGGCTATGCAAAGGGGTCTCCGTGGTCTATGTTGACATGCACCTCCAAAAAAAATTGTAACTATGTGTCGAGGCGATGCAGACCCAGCAAAGACGTGTGATCGCTTTTAGCGTCGGAGCGACACATTGCCCCAGGGGCAGCGCTGAAGTAATGTGAAAACTAACATTTATCTAACCGAAGGATCAGCGTTAATTCACTGAAGAGCTGCAGATCAGTTCATTGGATCACTTTCTTCCTCGGGATGACATGTTGACCAGCAATCATGTCGGTATTCCCAGCTGCTGGCTTTTCTCAGCCAGCTGCTTCATCTGTGGCTCTTCTCATCTCTGACTAAGTTGGAACAAATTTCCAAATAGGCGATTTGGATACTGGAACTGACCACATATTCTGAATCTAAAGTCTTACTTAATTTTAAAAACTTACTGAAATGACAAAAACAACCCAAACGATGAAAATTAAATCAGTTCTGACCAGAAAAGCCGGAAGCGAATCAACTAGAGACGACGATAACCATTCAGGAAAAGGACGCGTCTGTCAGGATGGCATAAAGAATCACTGGACCCAGACTAAAACTTAATCTTTCAATTTTAAGAAGCAAAATATACACTCTAGATATCAAAACGGCGATTCTACGGATTCCAAAGGGAGAACGAAAGGCGACACTCACTAGGAGGTGGCAAATACGAAAGGAAAACAGAACCAGAATTAAAATATCCCTGAAAGGGTAAACACCAATTTGGATAACTAAACAGAAAGTGCAAAGCTAAGGCTAAGGATTAAACTACACAAAGCAAGAGGCTATGAAACACACTGAAAAATACTCTCAATACAAGAACAAGGCAAGACAGACTATAATTTGGGGAATGCTTTCTCGAGTCATACGACGTCGATCTGGCAACAAGACATGAGGCACGGCAGGCTTAAATAGGGAGGGAGGGAACAGGTGTAAACAATGAATGTAATAAAGGGGGGAAGGGCAAGGTGGCAAGAATGACAGGAGACAGGGACTACAAAATAAAACAGGATATGACAGACTTGACACTGAGGAAACGTGACAGACTTGACTATTGTGACAGCGACCCCGTAACGCTCTGGCGGTGAATTGCATCAGGACAAAATAGAGTGACAGAGAAGTTTGAAGGATTCAAGTCAGAGTAAGAGGTGGTTGAGAACAAAGAGAGAGGTGTGTATGAGAACAAAAGTACAGTAGATACTATTTTATACGATATTTTTAAAGTATTTTTACAAGGGCTACCCATGATTTGTATTTGCATAAACTCTTTCTACAGCTTTATCATCTGATCATTGTGTTGTTTTTATCTATGTTGTGTGTAATGACTGATCAGTGATGTTCAGTGATGATCAATTTATCAATTACTTGTGGTCTGATTAGATGAAAATGTTTGGTTTGAGAACTGTTTGAACTGTTTTGAAGCATCAAAGGTTTTGTGAATATACTGTAGCGGTCGGGGAGGGATGCTTTGCTATAGTGCAGTGTTGCCAACTCCCCAGCATCTATAGCTTGCTTTTTATTTATTTTTTATTTTTGTGCTGTAGTGGGAAAACTATAGCTTTCTTTCTTTTTTTCTTTTTTTTTGGTGCTAAGGAACTAGCTTTTTTTAAACTTTTCTGTGCTGTACAACTAGCTTTTTAAGCAGTGCTACTTGTGACTTTGTGTCGCCAGAAAGAAAAAGAAAACAAATCAGAGGGCATAGGCATACACTTATTGAGAATCAGAGCCTGTGTGTGTGTGCCGTGTCTGTCTGCCTGTGAGTGAGTGAGGAAACGAAACAAGGATGCGACACTCCACGCTGTTCTCAACTCCGCCCTGTGTCTCTCTTCCACTGCCCCTCTCTGTCTCTTTCTCTGAACGGGGAAAGAGAAAACGGCACAATTATTTTTTCCCCCTCCTGCGATCTTGGAGCCTCTGATCACCAAAAAAAGTCGCTAGATTTGTCGCTAATCGCTTTTGTCTAATTTTCTCGCTGGGGGGTCCAGAAAGTAGCTAAAAATAGCGACAGTCGCTAAGTTGGCAAAACTGCTATAGTGCGTCTGAGAGTTTAAGATAATGTTAATTCTGTTTAAGTCACCAAAACTATTATTCTCTGCAGTTTTGTGATTATCAATGTTACTGTTTCATTGATTATGTTCTAAATTCATTGATCTATTTAGTTAGTTAGTCTATTTAACGACAGTTAGGAAATAATCACTTGGACAGCATAAGTGGGGTTGTGTGTTTGGGTAATGACCTCCCTGCACTCATATGTTTGTTGGGGTGTCATAGCATAATAAAAAGGAACATTTGCTGAAGTCCAGTGGTGCATAGAGATGAGTTTCCTAAGTAGAAACCAAGATTGCCACAGTACTTTGAAAATTGTTTTTGTGTTTAGTGAAAAGGATGGAAAGAAAGAAATGAGCAATTGAGAAAACTATAACATAAATGTAGAGTGACTAGACATTTGCAGATATAAATGTGGCCGCGCAGAGGTACAGAAAACCTAGATCTAAAATGCCGACAACGCCACCTGGGGCCTTTCACCCCAAGATATACACACAGGTTAGCCTCGCCAATTACAGTGGACCTTGGACAAATGTTCTTTATCAAGAGGGGTGGTGCCCGTGCAGATAATGCGTAAGGAGGACAGAGACTTGATTGCAGTATGACAATATTTATTAAAAGGAAAACAATGCGGGTCTGCTAACAACAGCAGAGACCATAAAAAACCCAAGTGGGGCTGCGGTAATGGCTGCCACCAGGGTGATTGATGCTACGAACAGTCAAACGACGGCGGCTGCGGCGACATACGATTACCTGTCCTGGAGGGAAGGACGCGACCGACGCAACACCCGTGCTCGCAGTCCAGTGTCCACTCACACACCTATGAACAATACACACAGCACACAAGCACGGCAAATGGTGATCACTGTAGCGGGTGAGATGCACGTTACTGCTGTGGCTACTGAGTGCGGTGCACAAACCAGGATCCAGCGACCTGTCCCACCACCGATGGTGCCGCTAATACTCCATAATCGAAGCAACAGGAGACTGGTTAGCACGGCAGCTACCACTAAGGTAGCAACTCGCTACGTTCACAGCGAAAATACAGGAACAAAAGAACAGTTTGTTACAGAAAACAAAATACTAAAACAACAAACGTATGTTTGGTGATGGAGCAAAGCAAATGTTTGAAACTGGAGCAAAACAGCAGTGGCTACATTTGCAACACAAACCAAAGGTATCAGCATGCCACCAAACAAAAAACAAAACAGCGAGGACCCAGTGCATGCTCTATTTTGCTTGTACCTCTGAACCGGTGTTCCGTCAGATTTCGCTACTGCCGCATTTTCCGACAGCGTAATCCATCGATTTTGATACCACTGCTCGTTACCTTTATTTTCAACCACCACTTACCTCACTGGCCTTATGTAGTACAGTAGAACATAAGTGAAAAAAATCTGTTAAAGATCACACAGGACCTGCTTCATTGATTTTATTTTAAATATTTTTTTAAATTCAACAACAACAAAACAGCAACCATAAACAATGTAAATGGTAACTGTGAGCTTCAAGGATTTAAATAGCATTTAGTGCACATTTTTTTCACGATTGCATGGGCTGCGAAGGTAAGAGTACACGCAATTAAGTATGTCATTCTGTGAACTTTGCGTTGTATGTCATTCTGTGAACTTTGCATGAAAAAGTAAAACATTCCGTCTTACCTGTTTCGACTAAGTGCAAGCAAAAATCTATGGGCGTGACCTAAAGACTCTGTGACGTGTTACAACGCATGCGTAGAGTCAGGAAGTAGCAAATCACGACGGAAACCACAAATCGACAGAACACCGGGTTTACTGGTGACCTTACGCTTTTGGTGCTTGTCCGCCGTCTCTCCCCACGGAACTACAGTCAGAAAAAATTCAGCCTGTTGTTTGTCAAGAAAGCTAGCCAGCCAGATCGGCACATACCTTGAGGGATCCGAGACTCACGTATGATCAAAACCCGTAATCACCCCCGATGCACTTACCAGGACGGTGAGGCACAAAGAGAGAGGGAGAGACTAGGCTCACCTATTGATGTTTTATATGTGCCTGTGCTAATGGGTGAACTGCCGGCTGGAGGTGACTTGGGGGCGTGGCCAGGGGAGTGGAGCTACGGTGGTTGCAGAGGGATAAAAGGGCATGTCTGCCGGTTACATAAACATACAGTTTCCCAAATGTCTA
>CAAKHB010006440.1:0-31768 GCA_901007665.1 Aeoliscus strigatus
ACAGCGTCGTTCACTGGCGGCCATCTTGCCACAGGGTTCTATTCAGATACGTTGTATGGTGGCGATAGGAAGGTGAGTGACCAACTCAAACAAAATTACTCTGAACTTGCTGAAATCTTGACAGATTTACAAACGGTTTGGTTTGTAAATCAACAACCCAGATGTTGGTGCAGTTTTACACCTCCATCATTGAGTCCATCCTCACCTCCTCCATAACCGTGTGGTACGCTGGCGCCACCACCAAGGACAAATCCAAGCTTCAGCGTATCGTGCGCGCTGCTGAGAAGGTGATCGGCTGCTCGCTACCATCTCTCCAAGACCTGTATGTCTCCAGGACCCGGGGGCGTGCAGGGCGGATCACGGCCGACCCCTCCCCCCCCCGGACACTATTTATTTGACCCTCTCCCCTCAGGCAGGAGGCTACGGTCCATCCAGACCAGAACCTCCCGCTTCAAGAACAGCTTTTTCCCCTCTGCCATTAGACGAATGAACACTTAAGAACTCTGCCCCGGACCCACAACACTTCATCCTACTACTAAGACCATCCTGACATTTGCACTGACATTATTGCACTACCTGCACTCTATCTGTAAATCTGTATTTTATCTGTAATTTTATCGTTCTGTACATTTTTTACATATTTTTTACACTTTTACTCTTTTGTATCTATCTTAGCCTATTGTATGCTCTAACTGTACAGTATAGGTTTTATACAAATAGTTATTTGTATCATTATACATTATGTTACATGTTGCACGCTAGCACCGCGTCACATTCCTAGTTGTGAACCTCTCACTGACAATGGCAATAAAAACAGATTCTGATTCTGATTCTATTACAAGCGTTATCAACGGACAAACTGCAGACCAGAAAAATTGCAGATTTTTTTTTTTCAAAAAATCGACTTAGTTGTGCAGCATAGCTGAAGTTGTCAAGGCTGAAACCAAAATCAAAAATTGAAAATTGAGCAAGTTATGGTTCTTTAAAAAGTACATGCACAATGGACACAACGTTATGAATGAGCCAGTACCCCGTGGCAAGATGGCCGCGGTGTGGCGACGTCGCTGTCCATTGGCCGGCAGCATCGAGCTTCTATATATGTCTATGCTCACTCCTCTGTTCCCAGCATTGGGACCCCGAGCTGCCCAACATGGTGTCTGATCAGAAATCCGCATGAAATAAAGTTAATTCATGTCGTTTTACAACAGAAAGCAGCAGTGGTTTGAAGGATTCACCTGCTGAATAAAGGTGTGACAACGGCGTCGGCTCGTACTGAGGGTGGAGGAACGGAGGATGACAGTGGTCCCTCCTGACAAGAGATCTCCAAAAGACACTTGGAACACGCAGTTACTGACGGCCTGTTTCTGATTGTGGTGGAGACAAAGGACATCACACCTTCTGGAAAAAAACCATCCAACAAACTTAGAATCAGCGTTTGTGTGTTTTAGTCTTATCATGACTACACCTTAAAGAGGCAGGTTACTCCCACACTCACCTGTGTGTTTCCAGCAGGAATGAAGCTCATGGATGAAGGAGACGTTTGTCGACGGTGTGACGAGGCAGCAGACTTTGGATCGGATGTGAATGGGATCCTCTGCCGTCTTCATCCAGGTCATTAGTTCGACCCGGAGCAGCGATAAACGACGACATACGAGGACACATCGTGTACACGATGGCGTGTACCAAATTTGAAATTCTATTTTCATCCATTTTGAGAAGGGCTGGTGACCTCATTACGTTGTGCTGTGTGTGGAAACGATCGCGTCCCGACTGACCCCCTTGTGATAAATAGGAGGTTCAGATCCCGCGGATGTTCCGCTCACAGACTCACAGACTCTCCATATTCACTTTCTGCCTCTGCGGGTTCGTTTCTACGTGGACGCTGCTCGTGTGTCGGAGGGAAACGTGCAGCCTCTGTCCTTGAATTCCTAATTCCCCCCCGGCTGTCTGAATACATTTGAGCAAACACATCATGGACTGCTGCAGCAGCGTTCACGTTCCAACACCGTTTGTCCTCCGTCTGCTCAGCGATCCACCCTGGACACCGGTGGGATTACAGACATACCAACACAGAACATTCCCTGGCATGTGTGAGTATATTCAATGAAGTATTTTCAGACGTGTACATAGTGTCACTAGCTGCCGTTTGTACCATAAAACCCTGATGAGTATTTCCTCTGTAACTACAAACCAAACACATACTCCAAAGTTAATCACCAACACTCGTAAATCTCAGTCTCAGTGTCTCCACTCGTTCGTCTGCCATTTTTCTCTCAGCGCAACGCACCATGGGAAATACGGTTGTGTCCGAGCCTTGTGACGGTGTGTAAACCGTTCCCATCTCTACCCTGTGGTGAGGTGTGACTCCGTCAGGATGGGGCGTGTGCTCCGACGGAGGTCGTCGCCCCGCTGGAGGTGATCGGGGGCGACGACCTCCGTCATGTCGACGTGTCATCAATCTCAAACGTCAGCCGATGAATCGTTAGGATGGAACGTTGGACTTTGTGTGTCCGTCCTCATGCTCACGTGTGTGTGTGTGTGTGTGTGTGCTCCTGGAGATGTTTGGACCCTCCAGGACTCTGGACATCAGGACAGGAGAAGAAGACTCAGCCATGATGAAAGCAGGAACGGCGTCTCCCCGCGGGATTTCCACAGACCTCGACACCCCTAGATGTGCTGTAAAGGTCCAGTTGTCATGTCCAGGAATCTACTGGGCCTCTACAGACTCAAGTTTCCCATCTGACCTCAGAGCGTCAGACAAGGACGAACAGGAACGGGAATGGGAACGGGAACGGGAACGGGAACGGGAACAGGAACGGGAACAGGAACGGGAACGGGAACGGGAACAGGAACGGGAACGGGAACAGGAACAGGAACGGGAACAAGTACGGGAACAGGAACGGGAACAGGAACAGGAACGAGAACGGGAACAGGAACGGGAACGGGAACAGGAACGGGAACGGAAACAAGAATGGGAACGGGAACAAGAACGGAAACAAGAACGGGAACAGGAACAGGAACAGGAACGGGAACAAGTACGGGAACAAGTACGGGAACAGGAACGGGAACGGGAACAAGAACGGAAACAAGAACGGGAACGGGAACAAGAACGGAAACAAGAACGGGAACGGGAACAAGAACGGAAACAAGAACGGGAACGGGAACAGGAACAGGAACAAGAACGGAAACAAGAACGGGAACGGGAACAAGAACGGGAACAAGAACGGAAACAAGAACGGGAACGGGAACAGGAACAGGAACAGGAACGGGAACAGGAACGGGAACGGGAACAAGAACGGGAACGGGAACAGGAACGGAAACAAGAACGGGAACGGGAACAGGAACGGGAACAGGAACGGGAACGGGAACAGGAACAGGAACAAGAACGGAAACAAGAACGGGAACGGGAACAAGAACGGAAACAAGAACGGGAACGGGAACAAGAACGGAAACAAGAACGGGAACGGGAACAAGAACGGAAACAAGAACGGGAACGGGAACAGGAACAGGAACAAGAACGGAAACAAGAACGGGAACGGGAACAAGAACGGAAACAAGAACGGGAACAGGAACAGGAACAGGAAGGGGAACAAGTACGGGAACGGGAACAAGTACGGGAACGGGAACAGGAACGGGAACAAGAATGGGAACGGGAACAGGAACAGGAACGGGAACAAGTACGGGAACGGGAACGGGAACGGGAACAGGAACGGGAACAAGAACGGAAACAAGAACGGGAACAGGAACAGGAACAAGAATGGAAACAAGAACGGGAACGGGAACAGGAACAGGAACAGGAACGGGAACAAGAACGGGAACAAGAAAAGGAACGGGAACAGGAACGGGAACAAGAACGGAAACAAGAATGGTAACAAGAACAGAAACAAGAACGGGAACAGGAATGGAAACAAGAACGGGAACAGGAACGGGAACAAGAATGGAAACAAGAACGGGAACGGGAACGGGAACAGGAACGGGAACAGGAACAGGAACGGGAACAAGTACGGGAACGGGAACAGGAACGGGAACAGGAACGGAAACAAGAACGGAAACAAGAATGGGAACGGGAACAAGAACGGGAACAAGAACGGGAACAGGAACGGGAACAAGAACGGGAATGGGAACGGGAATGGGAACAGGAACGGGAACGGGAACAGGAACGGGAACGGGAACAGGAACAGCTTCTTCCCATCAGCAAGCACCAGATTTATAACGATTAAACGACGTCAACATCTGGATCATCCACTGCCTCGTCTGAGCGTCTGTTTCTACCAGACAGACATATCTGACTTCTTTTTATTCAACTGTTGCTATGGAGACAACTGCTGGAGAAACTTCCCAATTATGTTTCTTTAAACTCCCTGAAAAATGCTGATTCTGATTCAGGTCGGGTCGGGGGGCTGCTGACCTGACCCCCCCAGAGGTGTTCCACAGCGGTGTCCGCCTCCCGGCCCCCGGCCCACCACGTGCAGTGAAGACCCAAACCTACGGCAGCGATGAACATCACACCCACAGACGTTGTTCACGTCCGTCTGACACCGACACATGAACGACGCTGTCCACAACACAACACACAACACCTGGTCACTGCACTACAGAGAGGCCGGCGGCCGCACGTACCCCAAAGGAAATGTCAGACGCTCAGAGGTGACGGCCGCCACGCCCCCCCCCCCGCCGTGAGAGAGTCGGTCAGATGGGACCGGGTCTGAATCCCGACTCGTCGAACCGTCGTCGTAACGGTTTACATCACGTCTGACGTTCTGTCGTCCACCTGAAACGGGCTCGTTTCCTGTCTTCACCTGAGATTCATCAGAAGAATCAAACTTCAGAACCTGAACCAAACGCCATCTGAGGGATCAAGAGACGGTTGAAAAGTCAATCCACCAAAGACAGAAAAAGAACCAAAGGGTTTTCGACAAGCTCCTTCTGACTGAGGACACGCTGCCGACAGAGGAGCTGTCATGTGACCTGTGACATGTGACAGACAGCAGACCTGCAGCCAATCAGAGACGAGAGGAAACACACAGCTGATCAAACAGCTTCAAACCTTCTGTCCTTCCATCCTTCCGTCGTTTCCTCTTTCCATCCTTCCTCTCTCCTTCCTTCCTACCATCTTTCTTCCGTCCTTCCATTCCTTCCTTCCATTCTTCCAATCCCTCCTCTGTCCTTCTTTCCCTTGTCCTTCCTTCCTTGGTCCTTCCTTCCATCCTTTCCTCTTTCCATTCTTCTTCCATCCTTCCTATCTCCTTCCCTCCATCCTTCCGTCTTTCATTCCTTCCATTCTTTGTTCCGTCCTTCCAATCCTTCCTCTGTCCTTCCTTCCTTCCCTCTTTCCATTCTTCCTTCCATCCTTCCTCTCTCCTTCCTTCCATCCTTCCGTCTTTCCTTCCTTCCATTCTATGTTCCGTCCTTCCAATCCTTCCTCTGTAATTCTTTCCTCTGTCCTTCCTTCCTTCCATCCGTCCTTTCCTCTTTCCATTCTTCCTTCCATCCTTCCTCTCTCCTTCCTTCCATCCTTCCATTCTTTGTTCCGCCCTTCCATTCCTTCCTTCCATCCTTCCAATCCCTCCTCTGTCCTTCTTTTCTGTCCTTCCATCCGTCCTTCCTTCCATCCTTTCCTCTTTCCATTCTTCCTTCCATCCTTCCTTGTTTCCTTCCTTCCATTCTTTGTTCCTTCCTTCCATTCCTTCCTTCCATCCTTCCTCTCCTTCCTTGTTTCCTTCCGTCTTTCCTTCCTTCCTTCCAATCCTTCCTTCCTTCACTCCCTGTTGGACGTCTCTTCACCCGTCCGTTCCTTCGTCTCCTGTGACAACTCGTCATGTGATTTCAGACATAAAGTCGTGAAGTTACTTTAATCACATCAGTTCTCAACAGATTCAATTATAAAATCGATGAAAGTCGAGCAGCGGAGCGACGCCAACATCACTCCCTCCAACATGATCACAGCAGTTAATTCCATCGTTAGCAGAAATAACAGGATTAGAGAGATGAATGTGAAGAATCAGAAGAATAAAACAAGACCTGATTACTGGCTCATTCATCGGCTGGAAACCAGCCAGATGTTCACAGGTTTTGGTCCAAACATCTGCAACGTTACAGGTTCAGTTGCAGAGGAAACATCATCAGAGCACTTAGTCCGTCAGTTTGAAAGAAAGAGGCAGAAGTCTGAGAATTAAACCAACTTTAGTTTTAAATTAAAATGAAGCGTCTGCGTCTGAGTGTCCGTTCAGGACACGGTTTGACCAGGAATTAGTCAGCATCACTTTGGATTTACAGCGAGAGAAGAATGACACCTGAGGGGAAAAAAAACGTTCTCACCTGTTTGAAGCAACTTCTGGCTCCTCCCCCCACCTCCTCCTATTGGCTGGATCTGAGGAAAGTCAAAGGTGAATGAATAGAGACAAAATCTAAATAAGTAAGACATGAAAGTGAATGAAACAATGAACGACATGATAGAATAAAATAAATGAAAGAAATTAAAGACATTTTAAACAGTTCAGTTCATCAAGAAAATGACTAAAAAATGGGAATAAATTATATTAATATTTGATGAATTATCATGAAATGAGCCTCCTGTGTGAAATACAACAAAAATTACAATTGCAGTTTGCTGTCACGGGTACGTTTGACACAGAGGAAACATGGACTGAAGAAGTCCATCTCCTCTCCAAATGTCTTTCAACTGATTTCCATCAGTCACGTCACTGCTGCTGAGTCCAACTGCAGATGAACTCCTCAGCTCCATGTTCTCATTCACATCACTCCGTGTCAACGTACGGGATCCGTCACCCACTGATTCACCCTCCTGAAGTACAACAGCATCACTGTGTCTGCAGAGGTTCACCCAGGTTGTCCTGTCGTCTGTGAGCCCCCCCCAAACACACACACACGCGCACACACGCACACACACACAGTCATACAGTGCATGCAAAGGTCAGGTTAAACACTGCAGTAGAATCTCCTGGGGCTGGTCGTTTCAAAACAAACAACAATAATGTGGCCCAGAGGTGCACAGCGCTGCTGTGTACTTGTACTTGTACTGTATATGTGGACTGTGTACTTGTTCTTGTACTGTGGATGTGTTCTTGTACTGTGTACGTGTACTAGTACTGTGTATGTGTTCTTGTACTGCGTGTATTTCCTGTGCATGTTCGCCAAAGTCGGCATGAAACACAACAGATACAAAATGTAAAAAATAAAAGGTGAAGTCGACGTCATGCAGCAGACACACACATCCATCCGATCAAAGTACAGACAGTTTTGATACTTTATTTTCAGTCCTGAGCCCCCCCCCCATCATCACATTTAAATGTCCTGTGGTCTTCCAGTCAGTCCTACGACCGATTGGAATCATTCAACAGAATATAATGATGAAACACATTCACGGAGTCCAAACATATTAATAATAAGTCCTATTTCTAATGAGTAACCCTAATACATCTCTCCGGGGTCAGAGGTCAGCTAGGGGGCAGCGAGGTGAGGGAGTCCGTAGAGGACGCAGTTGAAGGCCGACGGCGTGGCACAGGACGGGATCTCACCTGAAAAACACAGACGGTCGTTAGCGTGTATGTGTGTGTGTGTGTGTGTGTGTGAGAGATGGTGAGACACACAAACTGATGGGAACTAGAACCCCCAAGGAGGCGTGACGCCACTGCTCTGTGTGTGTGTGTGTGTGTGTGTGTGTGTGTGTGTCCTGGAGGCAGCTAACTGCTACATTTCAGCGCTAATGGCTGTGGAAGCAGTGGGGAATAAAAGGATTACGACCATCGAGTGGATAAAACAATCACACATCTGTTATTTTGCCTTCGGTGTGTGTGGGGGGGGTTGGGGGGGTCATGTCTATGACAGGAGGTCAAGACCTCTCCCCTTTCTTTGTCCTTTGGATGTTTTCTTGGACTGTTTCAACTCTCGTCCGGTCTCCGCCCAGGGTTTAGGTTGACGTAGACCTCTGAGCCCTGGATTTACTCCAGAATATTACTTATTTCACATATCGCCTCTTTGACCTAGAGCCAAAGTTTTCTGGGAAGAGCAGAGAGAAAGTCGGGCCGCCGGCCAAGTAACATCTCCCGGGAGCTCTGGGTTAAGTCTGAAAGCCGACTGATGGGACGGGGGGCCTCGACGGCCCGTCGGTGGGAGGCGGGAGCCGACGCGTCGGGTCGGTTGTCAGCAGAACATGTCAGGTACCAGGACAAAGGTCCACGAGGTGGACAACAGAAAGGAGACGGGGAACCGACGTGTGTGCGTGTGAACGTCACCTTTCCTCAGGAGGTGTACGGCCTGGCCAGAGGTGTGTGTGCCCCCCCGAAGGTCTACGACACACAGGAACACATACTGTTACAGACAATCACACATCACCAACACGTCACAGTCTGCTCTGTTTGACAGTGATACTGGTTCATGTAGAACCTTCTGTTAGTACTGCATTAGGTCCGTGTGTGTGAACCTACTCTGTAGAAGTCTGCTGACAGAGCGCTCACTCTGCTGTCGGCTGCTGCTCCACTGGTTCAGGACGACACATTTCACACCGGTCAAACTCAACAACAGAGCAGTTTCCACAGAAGTCTGAAGGTGGCGCCGTCCAACACTGGAGGGTGGGCGGAGCGTGTGAGGGGGTGTACGAGTCCGAGGGTCTGACCAACTACTGGAGGAAAACGGTCACTTCACCTCTTCTTCAGGTCAGGACGAGTCTTTCGGAGGACGCTGGCGTCGTCCAGGACGGCGTCAAAGACCATGGCCAGGTGACAGTCTGAGGACACACACACACACAGCTCTGGTTTCTGACAAACGGACTCAAAGGCAGCTCACAAACAATGTACGTGTGTGTGTGTGTGTGTGTGTGTACCAGACAGATCGAGGGCTGATAGTTTGTCAGGTGTGATTTTTCCGTCCAAGCGTTCCGTCCCTAAGTACAGGAAGCCGCAGCATCTGGGCAGCAGCTGCTCCATCTCACACACACTGGACACGAAGGAGTGACAACAACACACACACACACACAACGTCAACACAACATGAACACAACGTCAACACAACATGAACACAACGTCAACACAACATGAACACGACATGAACACAACGTCAACACAACATGAACACAACGTGAACACAACGTCAACACAACATGAACACAACGTGAATACAACGTCAACACAACATGAACACAACGTGAATACAACGTCAACACAACATGAACACAACGTGAATACAACGTCAACACAACATGAACACAACGTGAATACAACGTCAACACAACATGAACACAACATGCAACACAACATGAACACAACATGAACACAACGTCAACACAACATGAACACAACAGCATGAATACAACGTGAATACAACGTCAACACAACGTCAACACAACATGAACACAACGTGAACACAACATGAACACGTCAACACAACGTCAACACAACATGAACACAACGTCAACACAACGTCAACACAACATGAACACAACGTGAATACAACGTCAACACAACATGAACACAACGTGAACACAACATCAACACAACATGAACACAACGTGAACACGTCAACACAACGTCAACACAACATGAATACAACGTGAATACAACGTCAACACAACATGAACACAACGTCAACACAACATGAACACGACATGAACACAACGTGAACACAACGTCAACACAACATGAACACAACGTCAACACAACATGAACACAACATGAACACAACGTGAACACAACATGAACACACGTCAACACAACGTCAACACAACATGAACACAACGTGAATACAACGTCAACACAACATGAACACAACGTGAATACAACGTCAACACAACATGAACACAACGTGAACACAACTTCAACACAACATGAACACAACGTGAACACGTCAACACAACATGAACACAACGTGAATACAACGTCAACACAACATGAACACAACGTGAATACAACGTCAACACAACATGAACACAACGTGAATACGTCAACACAACATGAACACAACATGAACGCAACGTGAACACAACATGAACACGTCAACACAGCATGAATACAACGTGAATACAACGTCAACACAACGTCAACACAACATGAACGCAACGTGAACACAACATGAACACGTCAACACAACGTCAACACAACATGAACACAACGTCAACACAACGTCAACACAACATGAACACAACATGAATACAACGTCAACACAACATGAACACAACATGAACACAACGTGAACACAACGTCAACACAACATGAACACAACGTGAACACAACGTCAACACAACATGAACACAACGTCAACACAACATGAACACAACGTCAACACAACATGAACACAACGTCAACACAACATGAACACAACATGAACACGTCAACACAACATGAACACAACGTGAATACAACGTCAACACAACATGAACACAACGTCAACACAACATGAACACGTCAACACAACATGAACACAACGTGAATACAACGTCAACACAACGTGAACACAACTTCAACACAACATGAACACAACGTCAACACAACATGAACACAACGTCAACACAACATGAACACAACGTGAATACAACGTCAACACAACATGAACACAACGTGAACACAACGTCAACACAACATGAACACAACGTGAACACGTCAACACAACATGAACACAACGTGAACACAACTTCAACACAACATGAACACAACGTCAACACAACATGAACACAACGTCAACACAACGTCAACACAACATCAACACAACATGAACACAACGTGAATACAACGTCAACACAACATGAACACAACGTGAATACGTCAACACAACATGAACACAACATGAACGCAACGTGAACACAACATGAACACGTCAACACAGCATGAATACAACGTGAATACAACGTCAACACAACATGAACGCAACGTGAACACAACATGAACACGTCAACACAGCATGAATACAACGTGAATACAACGTCAACACAACGTCAACACAACATGAACACAACGTCAACACAACATGAACACAACGTCAACACAACATGAACACAACATGAACACAACGTGAACACAACGTCAACACAACATGAACACAACGTGAACACAACATCAACACAACATGAACACAACGTCAACACAACATGAACACAACGTCAACACAACGTCAACACAACATGAACACAACGTGAATACAACGTCAACACAACATGAACACAACGTGAACACAACGTCAACACAACATGAACACAACGTGAATACGTCAACACAACATGAACACAACATGAACGCAACATGAACGCAACGTCAACACGATATGAACACAACGTCAACACAATGTCAACACGATATGAACACAACGTGAACACAACGACATGAACACGACGTCAACACAACATGAACACAACGTCAACACAACATGAACACAACATGAACACAACATGAACACAACGTCAACACAACATGAACACAACGTCAACACAACATGAACACAACGTCAACACAACATGAACACGACATGAACACAACGTCAACACAACATGAACACAACATGAACACAACGTGAACACAACATCAACACAACGTCAACACAACATGAATACAACGTGAATACAACGTCAACACAACATGAACACGACATGAACACAACGTCAACACAACATGAACACAACGTCAACACAACATGAACACAACGTCAACACAACATGAACACGACATGAACACAACGTGAACACAACATCAACACAACATGAACACAACGTCAACACAACATGAACACAACGTGAACACAACGTCAACACAACATGAACACAACGTGAATACAACGTCAACACAACATGAACGCAACGTGAACACAACGTCAACACAGCATGAATACAATGTGAATACAACGTCAACACAACATGAACACAACATGAACACAACGTCAACACAACGTCAACACAACGTGAACACAACGTGAACACAACATGAACACAACGTGAACACAACGTCAACACAACATGAACACAACGTCAACACAACATGAACACAACGTCAACACAACATGAATACAACGTGAACACAACGTCAACACAACATGAACACAACGTGAATACAACGTCAACACAACATGAACACAACATGAACGCAACGTGAACACAACGTCAACACAGCATGAATACAACGTGAATACAACGTCAACACAACGTCAACACAACATGAACACAACATGAACACAACGTGAACACAACGTCAACACAACATGAACACAACGTCAACACAACATGAACACAACGTCAACACAACATGAACACAACATGAACACAACGTCAACACAACATGAACACAACGTTAACACAACGTCAACACAACGTCAACACAACATGAACACAACGTCAACACAATGTCAACACGATATGAACACAACGTGAATACAACGTCAACACAACGTGAATACAACATCAACACAACGTCAACACAACATGAACACAACGTGAATACAACGTCAACACAACATGAACACAACATGAACACAACATGAACACAACGTGAACACAACATCAACACAACGTCAACACAACGTCAACACAACATGAACACAACGTCAACACAATGTCAACACGATATGAACACAACGTGAATACAACGTCAACACAACGTGAATACAACGTCAACACAACGTGAACACAACATGAACACAACGTGAATACAACGTCAACACAACATGAACACAACATGAACGCAACGTGAACACAACATGAACACAACGTCAACACAGCATGAATACAACGTGAATACAACGTCAACACAACATGAACACAACATGAACACAACGTCAACACAACATGAACACGACATGAACACAACGTGAACACAACATGAACACAACGTGAACACAACGTCAACACAACATGAACACAACGTCAACACAACATGAACACAACGTCAACACAACATGAACACAACGTCAACACAACATGAACACAACGTCAACACAACATGAACACAACGTCAACACAACATGAACACAACATGAACACAACGTCAACACAACATGAACACAACGTCAACACAACGTCAACACAACGTCAACACAACATGAACACAACGTCAACACAACGTCAACACGATATGAACACAACGTGAATACAACGTCAACACAACGTGAACACAACGTCGTGAACACAACATGAACACAACGTCAACACAGCATGAACACAACGTGAATACAACGTCAACACAACATGAACACAACGTGAACACAACATGAACACAACGTCAACACAACATGAACACAACGTGAACAAATGACAACAACACAACGTCAACACAACATGAACACAACGTCAACACAACATGAACACAACGTGAACACAACATGAACACAACGTCAACACAACATGAACACAACGTGAACACAACATGAACACAACGTCAACACAACATGAACACAACGTCAACACAACATGAACACAACGTCAACACAACATGAACACAACGTGAACACAACGTCAACACAACATGAACACAACGTGAATACAACGTCAACACAACATGAACACAACATGAACACAACGTGAATACAACGTCAACACGATATGAACACGACATGAACACAACGTGAACACAACATGAACACAACGTCAACACAACGTCAACACAACGTGAACACAACGTGAACACAACGTCAACACAACGTCAACACAACGTCAACACAACGTCAACACAATGTCAACACAATGTCAACACGATATGAACACAACGTGAACACAACGACATGAACACGACGTCAACACAACATGAACACAACGTCAACACAACATGAACACAACGTCAACACAACATCAACACAACGTCAACACAACATCAACACAACGTCAACACAATGTCAACACGATATGAACACAACGTGAACACGACGACATGAACACGACGTGAACAAAACGTGAACAAAACATGAACAAAACGTGACGTCCTGCGTCCCAGCTGGAACCTGGATGTGTGTGCGCCCCTCGTCAGGTGGTCCTGATGCTGACTGTTGGTTTCCGGTGTCTTCTTCGGCCTGACTCCGTCTGCTCCACACACCACGTTCATTCGTTCATTCATTCATTCATTCATTCATTCATTCGTTCGTTCATTCGTTCATCACATGAAGGGTTCATTCAAACATGGAGGTGGACACAGAGAACAGTTTCACCCTGAGATGACACACAGTGTTCACACTAGCAGACACTGGACTACCGTAATGACTGTAATCAGGGGACTAATTGCGTCCAACGGTTCCTGAAAGCTGACAAGTGTCACTGTGTTCCTCTACCTGCTGAAGGAGGAGAAAACGTCCACCGCTTCCTCAGCGTTGAAAACCGCCATGCCGCTGTCATTACGGTAATTTGCTCTGTTGCTGGAAACCGTAAGCAATGACAGCGACTTCTCAGCTTTCAGGAACTGTTTTCTGATAGCGCAGAGTCATGTAATTACGGTAACGTACGCTCGCCGAAAGGCTCGGCAGCGATAAAACCCTCAGTTTTACATCAAGACAAAACAAGCAGACTGAAGTCATTCAGATGTGGTGGTTGAAGTCAAGGTGTGACTGTGTCCTTTCTACCCCCCCTGCCTGAGGCACCGTCTCTGTTTTAAAACAGAGAATATTGTTTCAAAAGAATCCTTTTTAGTTTCTATCTGCTCTTTTGTTTTTGTGTGAGTCTTCTCTGGTCAAAGTGACGTACCGAGGTCCGGGCCGCTGTGAAGCTCTTTAATATCTGTGGAGCCGTGTTGAGAATAAACCCGCTCTGAAAGAAGAGTCCGTCAGCACGGGAACATCGGAGGCTTTTTTCAAGGATACATCTGAAGCTGCGGGTGTCCAGCGTGAAGCCGTGAGGAGTCCAGCACGCCGGCGTCTGCACAGGACAAACAAACATGCTGCTCACAGGAAAGACGAGGACGAGGGCGTCCGAGTGAAAACCGCGATCAAACGGGAAGGAAACCTGTTTACGGCCTTTGATATGAGATCTGGACTCAAACACATTACGTAAGTGATTGAAAAAGTGCAGTTAAAAGGGAAGAAGAAGGTAAATCGCTGGCGTCAGACGGCGGCGGAGGGAACGAGACGTTTGTATCTGTCAGCTCCAGATATTAATTGACTCAACTCACCGCTTTGATGACCTGACTTTCATCTCCCTTCTTCTTATTTCCTTCAACGCCGTCGCTCATCTTCTTCTTGGTGCTTTCAACTGCACAAACAGCAAAATTAACACACACACACACACACACACACGTGCAACAGTGGAAATAAAAGTCAGAGATTTAGTGACGGAAGCAACAGCTCCGAAGCTTCATGACGGCAGCGTGTTCATCTGGTTCTCAGTTGGTTTCAACAGGTTTTGTCACTGAACTGTTGTCAGACTCGAGTATTAACATCTAAAAATATGTTTTTTCTGCAGGTTCTTTGTTGGTAAGAGACACACACACACCCTTTGGACCTGCACTCACACTCGACCCAGTTGACTTCACTGCTAATTCAGACCACGTCCACACAGACACATCTGGAACCATGTCTAAACCTTTGTACGTCCACATGGAGTCGTCTCCAGAAACACGTGCGTCCACACAAATTCAGTGAATCTGATGTAGTACATCCTCCGGACCTGTAGGTGGAGCTGTACTACTGACACAGAACTACACCATCACAGAGAAGAAGACATGAAGCATGAGATGGAAACGACACAGGAAGAAGATGATGAACGGAACCAGAAGGAGAAAAACAGACACATCACATCCAACACGGTTGGATGCCATTGTTGTTGTTGTTAGTTAGCATGAGGCTAAAGAGAGGTGGAGCTATGACGTCATCGTATAGGTTGGACACACACAGGACAAACGCTGTCGTCTTCACACTGATTCAACAATGATCGCATTCATTAGACTCCATGACGACCAAAAACTACATGTGGCCTTAAAATCAAAGTTTTCGGACGTGCTCGTCTTCATATCTGACAGGTTCTTAGATGTTCTTCTGCTACGGATGAGGAAACATGCAGCATGAAGAAGAAAACCTCTGAGTCTCAAACCTCTTTGTGTCTCGACTCTGTGCAGGCGACTGTGCAGAAGCTGCAGAGAGAAGTCACGTGACACAGAGCTGAGACTTAACTCCTGCAGCACGGACGAAGCTTCGAGAGGCAGCTCCAGCAGCCGCCGGTCGGCCAGCAACACCACCGACGCCCCGGGTTCCACAGAGGGTTCATCTGCACGGACAGTCACACACAGCTTCTGTCTGCAGATCTGATGCTCACACACACACACACACACACACACACACAGACACACACAGACACACACAGACACACACACACACACACACACACACACACACACACACACACACACACACACACACACACACACACACACACACACACACACACACACACACACACACACACACAGACACACACACACACCTACCTTTCCCTTTCCCTTTCCCTGAGCTGCCTTTCACCTCTTTGGTCTTTGGTTTTTGGTCAGGGACGGATCCTGATGCATGCTGGGGCCTGACACGCACACACGCACGCACGCACGCACACGCACACGCACACACACACACACACACACACACACACAAGGATCTTACTAGAAGAATGTGCAGTTCTGTAACTAGAACAAACCACATGTGGCAGATGTTTGTCAGACAATAAAACAATGAGTTTGATAACTGGAGGTAAACCAACACCAACGGTACCACATACATACGACCTGTTGTGAAGAAGAAAACGTCCACCGGGTCCTGAAAGAGGATGACAGCCATATTGCTGTCATTACGGTAATCCCATCTGCTCTGTTGCTGGTAGCCAGCGAGTCATTACCGTAATGACAGCAACTTGGACGTGAAGCACAACTTCTCAGCTTCCAGGAGCCAATGGACATTTCCTCCTTCTAGCTCCTTCTTCAGACCAGGTAGAGGAACACAAAAGAGTGACACTTCTCAGCTTTCAGGAAGCGTGTTTTTCTGATTGCACAAATAGTCACGTCATTACGGTATGTACGTCTTTAATTATCCAGTCCATTCCAACGACCCTTTCATTGAACCAAAGTACAAATGAACAGGAAATAAAAACAGTAAAAACGATAAAATAGAATTAGATAATAATAAATAAATAAATAAATATATATATATATATATATATATATATATATAAATAATACATCTACCTGAGGTGAGAGAGGTCAAAGTGGTCGAGCAGAGGTGTCAGGTATTTGTCCATTTCCTGTACGAGTCCTATGAAGAGACATCTCAGCTGGTGTTGGGTCTGCTGTGAGGGATGGGGGGGTCAGAGACAAGGGGGTTGATGATGACTGTAACCGGAGCAGACACAGCGAAGGCCTCAGTGACACGTACATGACCAGAACCCCCCGATGGCTCCGCCCGTTCATCGTCAGCGCCGTGCCGCCGCGCCTCCTGGTGGATGGAATGTCTCATTTCCTGGTCAAAGGCCCGCGTCTGCAGCTGAAGCTCCAGCAGAACCCTCGGGCAGACCGGAACCCGAGCGACCCGAGAGCACGTCAGCACACCTGAAAAACATACACACACACACACAGGCCTTGTAATTGGTCCCTTTGAGCCCCCACCAACCCCTTCATCTGTCTTATGTTGTTTTTCTCTGCTTGTTGAACGTGCCCTCGGTTCCTTCTCTCTGCTGCTCACAGAGGTTCTAATGTGAGAACGGCGCCATAGAAGGTCATGTGAGGAGCTGAGGTGGGATGTTCGCTCCCCGTGATGAGCGACGGAGGCGGACCTTTCATGTCGGACCGTCTGTGAACCGCTCTCAGGGAGACGCTGCTTTCTTTGCCCTTGTTAAATCACGAACCTTCCTGGGCAGATTAACGTCTCGTGTGGAAACCAAATGTAAATGCAGCATGCAGCTCCGCATGCGTGATCCAGACATGTTTTATTTGGACTGTGGGTCGTTACAAAGACCAGACCTGGAACATTTAACTCTTTCCTGCCTGGATTTCATGACTGATTCCACGAGGTGAGTCAAAGGATGGACCGATGGTCCAGGACCCTTCTGCTCATCAACTCCCTATGAGGTATCCAGATCCCTCAGGTCTACTGTGTGTTACCAGAACCAGAACCAAACTAGGTGCAGCAGCGTTCATTCTGCTCCTCACCTGTGGAACAATCTCCCTGCTCCCTGTCAGTTCATTTCACTCAGGCTTAGAAACATTATTTACTTAGATTCAGTGTATTATTTGATGGTTTTAAAGACGGGGGCCGGGATCCGCATCCTGCACTTCACTGCAGCTTTTATCCTCCAGTTTAATCTGTAGTGATCTTATGCTGTTTGACTCTATGTTTTAATTTACTCTGATTTATGAATTCTATTCTCTGTAGTTGTGTCTTTTTCCTTTCTGTCCATTGATGTTTTTCATGGTTTTAACGTCCTTTGAATTGAAGGGGATACAACAAACAGGCTCCTCACTTGCCACGTGTGATGCTTTTCCTCTCTGTGGTTCTGGAGCTTTGGGCATCTCGTAGAATGCGCCGTAAAGTTCTGTCCTATAAACAAAACGTCAAAAACAGCTTTAATACTGCAAAAACCTCAGATGATATTATTTTTAACTCAAGTAACCAATGAAGTTATCACATGATCAGAGGTGGGAAAGTCTCAGGAGAAGTTGCCAGAACACTTTCAAATGCGGCACCCTCTAGTGGAAGTTCTCCCACACAGCAACGCGTGTTTGTGCCTCAATGAGCGGCGGTCACATACTTGTGTCAGCGTCCAGTCAAAGACAGAGCGGGACCTCACACCAACAGACACCAAGGTGTTCATTACCCGTCTGCCGACAGATGAAGTAAAAGAATCTTCAGTTCGGGTGGAAGCTCTGCCAGAAGGTTCAGGTGGTCGGGGTCCACCGTCTGATGGCTGAGGGGCTGTGGGTTCAAAACACCATACAGTTACAAATGATACAACAGTTACAAATGAACACATAGAAATGTGCATGAGCCTTCTGGAAACCTCATGTGATCTACTGAACCTTAATTATCATTATCATTCATTCAAAAGAAACAACATTGAAAAATAAAAACAAAACAGTGTTGCTATGACAACACAATAAAGCATCATGCCTTGAGGCCGATCACGTCAGGAACATGCCCGTCCCGTCCCGTCGTCGTTTGAACTGTGACCTTCAAAGTCAAGCTCCTTTGGTGATGACAGGTTAAAAACCCTCTAGCCCCACCCCCTGTCCATTCGTCAGAGGTGGCTGAGTGCTGGGCCGGTACCTTGGAGAGGCGGCTGAGCGAGTCCTCCAGGCTCGTCAACAAGCTGCCGGGCCTCTTCTCCTCAGAGACCAGCAGCTTCCTGTGGAGGTCCAGCAGAGCCGAGAGCCGGGGCTCACCGGAGCAGGCGGAGCGCAGGAGCTCAGCTGTCACAGCCACGTTTGAAGTCGTCTGAGGATGGAGAGATGTGTGGGTGGAGGGATGAAGGACGAGTCGGAGTGTGTGACATCACCTGGAACAGGGCCAGGTACCGGCCGGCCTCCGCCACGTCACGTGGACCCAAACACTCCAACATGTTGAGGGTGGCGTCGGCTAGGACGTTGGCAGAGACGGACGACAGCTTGTGACGTAGAGTCACACCCACTGATTCTGACAGAACCTTCCGGGCCTGGAGCAACAGCTGCTGAGCCTTAAGCCTCCTCTGGTGAAACACAGACACACACACGGCACAGAGTGGTGAATGGCTTCACTCAGACCTTCCTGGAACCCGACACCAGCACAGACTATCTCTGAGTTTGTGTCGGAGGGATCCGAGGAGTCTGTCGGCTCCTCGTCGGGAACGTTCAGAAGCTTCTGATTCAGCTGTCAGATCCAAAGAAAATACCTGTTTATTCTGGGACAGTCATGTGACCCACCCACCCTGACCTCAGGTAAAAAACATGCGAGCTCAGCTCAGAACTGATGGTTCATGTTATAAATACAAATAGATATAAATCATTCACTGTGGACGTTGGATCTCTGACTGATGGGTTCAGAGCTGGATGGGAGATGGATGGGAGATGTGAGGTGAACGTCGACAGTCAGATCAAAGATGACTCGGGGAGGACGGGGTCACTAGTCAGGAGGAATGTACCTGCCGCTCTGCACGCTGGCCAGAGGTCATCCTCCACTCCTCACTGCTCCAGTCTCCATCTTTCTGTTCCACAGAATTCTCCTCGTCCATGAAAGCGTCTTCTTCCTGCACAAGACAATGATTAGTGTTAAACCCTCACATGACCGGATTCCACCGACATCAAAGCTTCTCTCCTGACTGGGACTGACTCCCGTCACGTCGGCGGCTCAGGCCAGAGCGTGTCAGGACCTCCCAGCGCTGAGTGAACACGTCCTTATCTGAAGTATCTTCAGTGTCGAATCATTGTTCAGGAGCAGGATGGGTCAAAGGTTTTGTATCAATCTGACATTGACTTTGAACTAAAATCACGCGCCAACACCACACCTGCTGTGTGAGATTTGATGATGTCATGGTTTGAAGTGAGTCTGGACTGACCGAGTCTCCAGTTTCTTTTCAGGGCATTCACCCGTTCATTCTGCTTCTTCCTTTAAACAGCGTGGCGACTGTGTCGTTGAAAGACGGATGGACCCGACGGAAGGAACACCTTGGGCTCTGACCTGGGTTTCTGAGCTCCACAGAGAGGCCAGGTAGACGGGGTCCTGCTGCGTCGCCAGCAGCCGCAGCGTCTTCCCCATCAGACTGAGGCAGCGAGATCTGGTCGGTGCGTCGTTACGGCTGTGGGGGCCGACGGCTGTCAGCTGGCCCAAAGCCTCCTGCGCCAGGGAACCGCTCACATACACCCACTCCTGCACAGGACACACACAGACCGCAGGGTGGAATGGTGGTTCATGACTATTCTATTATGAAAAGCAGAAAAAACAAATGAGACAGCCATGTTCTGTGAATGTCTGTGAGGAACGTGGGAGAGGAGCGTTCATCAGGCTGATGGAGGAGCGCTGAAGGATTCCATTCCCAGCCTCCAAGTCTCATCCATTAATATTAAATGAGCAATCTTCCATTCAGTCTGCCAGCTGATGCGGTCGCTAACAACCTGTGGGTCCTTTCACACATGTGTTGACTGGTAATAAGTCTGAGGTCCAAACACGCTCTGACCGAACCGAGTGTCGGTGTAGAAATCACAGCACATTATTTGACGATGTTTACTTTCACAAACACCTCCCTCGTAAACTGAAGATAGAACAGGAGGTACAACTTTAACGTGTGACACTCCAGCCGGCAGATTGAATCAGTCATTCCCAGAAATGACCTGATCAATAAACCGACAGGGATCAACTCCTGAAATTAAAGCTTCTTTTTTTAGCAGTGCAACTTCGAATGACTGCAGAAAGTCCCACTATGATTCTTTGGAGTGTTTTCGGAACATCAGTGCCCCCTGGTGGAAGTGGTCAAAAGCTGATCAGCATATCACATCCTCTTCCTGTGGGGTTCGAGTCGATGTTGCTGTGGACAAACACTGAATTTCAAATCTGTGCCATCCCCATGTGTTGAAATAAAACGGATTCCAGTGAAATTCAAGTAAAATTCCAACAAAACCTTCTCACTGGACAGTGGAAATGAAAAGCTGGACGAAGGTCTCTGAATCACGGACTCAGACCTGTTGGACGGAGCCGGGCTCAGGTGTGCGGAGCAGAAAATCCTCCAACGCTCTCTCGACATGCTGCATCTTCTTGCGGGCCACAGCCTGACGTTTGTCCTCCTCACACTGCTCCTCCAGCAGCAGCAGGCAGACCTCCACCAGGTCCAGTCGCAGGCGCTGCAGCATCCGCACGGCCGACAGACTGGCCCCCTGGAGACGATGTTCTCACAATGTTAAACAAAGTAAAAAACACCTCCAGGATCGGTCTGGGTCTTCAATGTCTGAGGACGACGGGTTGAAACAGGAAGGTGATGTTTTCCATCAGACACCTGGTCTTCAACAAAAGACTCAAGACCAGACTTCCTCTGATGAAAGACCCTCGGCCTGGGTATTTACCTTCTCCGGGGGGGTGAGGAGGCTATGAATGTTCATCACCACGTGTTCCTGTTCCATGACGGCGGCCTGCATGTTGGCGAGCCCGTCGAGCAGGAAGCCTCGTTTGTCCTGCTCGTCAGCAGCACGTCGGGCCAGAAGTCTTCACACACGCAACAAGAGAGAACAAAGTGAGTGTGTGTCTGCACTGTACACAAGAAAACACAAAGAAACAGGAGACTCTTGCCTAAAGTTCTTGACCTTGACCAAGGTCAACAAGGAAAGCTGAGAAAACTGTCTGATCTATTTTATCACTGTGACAGTTTGAGTTCTGTTTTTTTTGTTTTTTTTTACAGTGTGTGAGTCACTCTGAAAGTCTTCACCTCACCTGAGCCCGTGTGAGCAGCGCTCGTAGCTCTGTGCTGCTTCTTCTCTGCGGTTGTCTGAGGCGAACCCTCTGGCGCATCGTCTGAGTGTCTCACAGGCAGACTCCAGCAGCTGGAAGTCCGTCACGCAGACTGGCTTTCCTGCCTCCCCAAGGCCGACGGCCCGGATGCACTCCGCCGCCCCCCTGCAACGCAGCAATCATCTGTACTGGGGGGTCGGTCCACAGACGTCAGATACCGAGAGGCTGCGGACGACCAGAAGAAATCACCTCATCTCCAAAGACGTGATGAGGAAGGTGACCTCTGGGACCCGGTTCAGCCTTTGCTCCATCACCACCTTCAGAGCGTCGCAGCCGCGTCTCACGACCTGAGCGAGCTGATGAAAGAACACCCTCAGTCAGTGGCAGGACAACGAGCAGAGGCACATAGGGACGGGATGCGTCCCAAACCTTTGTCTGCGTGTCCTCGTGTCTCTGACCCATGACGGTCGTGATGCTGGTGAGGGTGAGTTTGTACCAGAAGTCCTCGTCCCCCCCAAAAGCCCGAGCTTTGTCTAGGAGCAGCGATGCATGGGAGAAGTCCTGCTCCTCACAAGCCACAGCAGCCAGGCCGAGCAGACTTCTCCCAGTGGCTCTCTGCTCGCCCAGCGCCTGAACACAAGGAGTCCTGTGAGAGAGGAGCTGCGACGATCCATCGGCCGTACGTCCTTCTCCTCCTCCGACTCACCGTGGCCACTAAGTGGGCCTCAGCCAGAAGCTGCCTGGCTGCCTGATGGAGCCCCCCCATGCTGAGACAGACCTCAGCTTTGTCTAACCAGACGCTCGGCCACCGTGACACAGCGTTTTCTTCCAGCTCCGCCCCCTGAAACTTCACCTGAGTTTTGGTTTCTCATGAGAAATGGGGTTTGTTCTTCCAGCTTCCGGTGAATTCTGTGTGTGTGTGTGTGTGTGTGTTTATTTGACATTCATTTCAATGGGTCATATTTGCATATTTAAAACGTTATTTAAACGATATTAAACGTCAGTCGGAAAGAATCTGTGTGAAAAGTGTGTGTGGGGACGAACTTTAAAACCACTTCAGTTGAATAATCTATTTCTGAAATAAAGAATATTGAATAAGAAACCAGTGGATGAGTAACCTGACTGGAAGGCTTGCAGTGCCGTCTCCTCTCCCGTGACAGAGCTGCAGCTTTGCGACACCTGCAGTGATGAACGTGCCGTCATCGGTCCCGTATGAAGGACTTTATCACAGAACACAGATGTCACATGCAGCATTCAAAGCGTTCATACCTCATCTGTTCTTCCTCTGGGACTCGACTTAGATGCAGCAGATCTTCATAATGAGGAGACAGAGTCTCCATGCCGAGCTCACAGCAGGTTTGTACTATTCTAATGAGACAAATGTTAGCAGTGTTAGCAGTGTTAGCATCGTTAGCATCATTAGCACCACTAGCATTCATTCAGTACCCGTGTGTGTGATGCTCCTCAGTCCCTGCAGTGAACTGACTGACTGAACCTGATCGTGTCACACAGACGGATCTGAACCTCAAGTGTCGATAGTTACCGGAGCCGGTAGAGGTCAGACAGACTCCAGCCGCCCAACAGGTCATGAGCGACAACCTCAGCCAGGTGCATGACGGGCAGCGTCAGGTGGCCGAGCGACAGCGAGCCAAGCTCCTTCACCAGTAGGTCCAGGTGAGACAAGGTCTGGGTCTGAGAGGGTCAATTAGGAGAGACACGACCTTTGACCTGACACGTCAGTTGAAAACACATCAAAGATGACCTGTGCGTGTGTGTGTGTGCTGCCTCACCGGCTTTGTGATGCTGTGTGTGTTGATACACTCAGGGTTTCTGCTGCTTTGGAACATCTTCCGGACAGGAAGTGGACAGGTGTATCGAGCCCAGTCCTCCAGCGTGGAGGGAAGATCCTGATCCAGTTCCTCCTGAAACACACAACACACAGGAAACACACATGGAGTGATCAGCAAGTAGAATTTATCTTTCCAAATGTAAAATAAATTCATAAAATAATGTGAGTAAACATTATTTAGTAAACTAGAATACAGTGAAAATATTCTTAATTCTGTTTTTAATACATAAACATATGTTACACAGGTTCATAGCAACTGTTAAAAGATACAACTGGAACTTAAAACCCACATCTTTCACTTTTCTGCTTCCGTCATTGTCCTTTTTGGAGTTAGCAGACATGGGAGGAGACTGAGCAGCTTCCAGCTCACCAGAACCCTGACGGATGGCCGCAACGGACGTCTGCCGGACAACAGGACAAACACGATGGACAGACGTCCTAACCTGCTCCTTGGCCTGAGCACAGCCGGACGTCGATTACCTGCCACATCTGCAGCACAAAGCCGACGGCTCTGAGCAGGTTCGGCTGGTGCTCAGGTGACTTCCTGTCCGCCATGATGGCGAGCAGAGTGTGTGCTCGCACCAGACGGTCGAGGAGCCGCACGTCCTTCAAATCAGATAAACAAGGCGATGAAAACGTCTGAAGCCCAACCAGCGACTCAGGTTTCTCTGAGCTTGTTTCTGGTGCCGACTCGTCTCCTGGAGGGAAAAAACAGGTGTTGAAGCAAAGAGTCATTTTGAAAAAGAGTAAATCAGGTGGAATGAAACTAAAAAGAACACGTAAACTCTGAGCATTTCAATCTGATGCTGCTTCACAGACGAGTGAATGAGACGGACCCGTTCCGCCATCCCGCTCTGGCTCCGAGTGAAGGAGGAGGTCTAACGCCAGCTGAACCTGGTGTCGAGCTTCTGCTGTGGAGAAGGTGTGGAGGAACAGCCACTCAGCAAACTCCAACAGGAGGTCCACCTTCAGCCATGAGTTCTCTGAGCTCTGTTCAGAAGGAACAACAGTACATTTTCAGTGTTCAATGAACCTTTGTGGGCTGAAATGACATAATTTCTCCATGAGATGGTGCTAACGCCTCATTGTACAAGTCTACATCACAGGATACACACCGACAATGTGAGAAATGGGACAATTAGTTTTGCTATTAAGGGCAATTAGAAAAGCTTTAATTGTTGCTCACTGACTGAGACGCCTGCTGGCCCTCGTCATGTGAAAATAAAGGAATTACCGAGAGACAGGTGATGGAGTTCTGGAAGCAGAGGCCTTGTTGGATTCTGTTGTGGGCCCACCATGCCACCTGGCGCCATGTCAGTGAGCGCTGCTGCTCCCCCTCAGCCGGTAAGTTCTCCACGTCCGGCAGAACGTTTTCCCCCAGTCGTGCTTTGATCTGGACACGATACTTCAGCAGCGGTCTGATGACACGGGGGCGTACAGAGATGTCAGGTCCGGTGCGTCTCCTCTCTTCTTTCCTTCCTTTGTTCGTACTCACAGCCGATGTCTTCTGTGAGGGATGTCTATCACAGCGGCGTCCAGCAGGAGCAGAGCACCTTTCCAGTTGTCTTCATCCACATGGATTCGAAGCAACAAGCTATAAATGGCCGTCAAGTCCTCTTCATCTGCTCAGACAGAGAGGAAATCTTCCTTAGACCTGAATTGCGTTTCACAACCTTTACGGTGCCCCTGGAGCACTCACGTGACCCTCCTGAACTCCCAACGGGTGCTTCTGTCGGCGTCTGCGGGCGCCGGGCGATGGACTGTCTCTGTGAGAAGGAGAAAGGAGTCACACCGGTTCCACAGCAGCAGTGGCAACGTCTGCTGGGAGCCTCAGATGGATCAGCCTGTGACTGACACCGCTGCAGCTCCATCGGAGGCCGGGTCTGCCGGGTCTCCCCATGAACCAAAGATAACAGCAGCCAGAACCAATCGACATTTTCTGACTGTGAAAACAGTCGTGTACTAACAGTGGGTACAGTCGTACCAATGTAACACTGGGAGACGGACGGTGTTGGAGGTTGAACTGCTGCTGAACGTGAGACTTTACTTCTGTTGATTATGATTAGTTCTTTTTCTCATTTTATTATTGTTCACTTTCATGTGTCCTGACTTGAGCGGAGGGGCTGAAGAACTAAACAAATCTCCTACGACAATAATCACGTGGAGCAGAAGAAAGGGTCGGAACAGAGGGACCGACTGTGAGTCTGGAGGAGGAGTTCTGGAACTCTCACTTAACGTTGAGTAACAACCATTAAAAATGCAGCCAGCACTCACGTATGATCCCACAGAGAAGATTTCCATAAACTGTATGAATGAAGCTGTGGCTAAAGATAGATACGTACATTAGAGTGGACGAGGGCCTTGACGATCGTCTCCAAGGGTTCTCGGAGTAGGCATCTTTCCTCCGGAATGTGTGTCAGAGGTAAACAAGCGTTCCAGTATCGCCTGGCAGTTGTGACGCACAGCGCCGGATTCTCTGCCCGCCGTGCGAGGCTACGAACATGAGAGAACGGAGAGGAACATGTGAGGATTGAATATAAGCAGGAGCCGGTCACAGGTGAAAGGATGAAATGATGACTGGACAGTACTGGACAGCAGACAGCAGCACGTTCAGAGCCTCGTGGTGGCGCTGGCGGTCTCCAGCCGACTGGTGGACTAAGCTCAGTCCCCTCAAACAGGCTGCGATGCTCAGCATCTCATCCACTCCTGGTGAAACACAGCTGGAACCAATTAAAAACCAATTAGCCAACATGTCACCTCTGACCTCAGAGCTTCTGCACACACATTGACGCCACGTTCACACAGACTCAACCGGATTCAAACATAAAAACGTCTTCCATCCTCACAAATCCAGTGACTCCACCGTAGTACATCCTCCAGGCCTGTAGGTGGTGCTGTAACGCTGCTACAGAACTACACCATCTCATAAAGAAGACATGAAGCAAAAGATGGAAACAAACACAGGAAGAAGAAGAAGAAGAACAGAACCAGAAGGAGACGAACTGACACGTCACGTCCAACATGGTCAGACGCCATTGTTGTTGTTGTTAGCCAGTTAGCATGAGGCTAAGGAGAGGTGGAGCTATGACGTCATAGGTTAAGGACACACAGGACAAACTGCTGTTGTCTTCACTTTGATTCAACAACGATCGTAGTGAGACTCCATGACGACCAAAAATTACTGATTCACCTGAACCACTTTCCATGGAGACAAACATGCTTTCCATTTTTCACACTTAACTTCACAAAACAGAACATCAGTTCCAAGAGTTTCCAGACACCGTCTTCAGCCGTCTGAACTCACCGACGTACAGACGTGGTCCTGAGGCTTTTTGCTGCCGCTCCTTCCAGCTGCAGAGCCTTCTCCGTGCAGCTCAGCACCAGCTCGTGCTGCTCGGCGCGGTGGCAGAGACGCGCCAGCTGGACCCACGCCTGCAGCTCCATCACGGCATCTGTCCAGTGGCATCCTGTCACCATGGTAACCAGCTGAAGGTGTTGTGAAACAAAGAGGCGAGGTCAGGAGGGTGGCAGAATGAGAGATCGAAAGAGGGCACATGATGAAAGAAGATGGAGGTAAAGAGGTAAAGAGGACGGTCAAAGACCGGTGGAAGAGAAGATGAAGACTGAAGGGGGAAAGACAGGAGGAGAAATAAAGAGAAGGACAGGAGGGATGACGGAGAGGGTGGACTAAGTAGGTGAAAGGTGAAGAAAAAGAGGAAAAGAACAGGGGAAAGATGTGTGATAGAAACAGATCAGAGAGAGTGAGTGTGTGTGTGTGTGTGTGGGGGGGGGTGAGAGTGGATCAAGGACACACACAAACACACACACACACACACAGACACACATACTTTGGACAAACTGGGACCAGTCGACTCCCTCCAGTTCAGCTCCAGTCCGATCAGCACCTGCGTCGTTGCTGTCACGTCACCGAAACTCTGAAGGGGAACGATCGTCAGCGCGCGCACACACACACACACACACACACACACACACACACACACACACAGAAAACTCGTGTGTGTGTGCAGCTCAGAGCACGTTGCACCGATGTGGTTCAGTTCTCGGCCACAAGTCACTTCATTCATGACGCAGTGACACTGGAGACAGTTTGACATCATGAGCACATGGCAGAGGAGGAATGTGTTTGTGTGTGTGTATCCATATTGAATGTGACATGATTGTGTTTTGACACCGACCGACACACCCGTCTGAGTGAGTGTCTCCTGTTTGTGTCACATCATTTATTCTGTTTCTCTGCTCCTGCTGCTGCTGCTGCTTCCTCCTCCGAGGGAGAACAACATTTCAGACAAAGTTGTTGTTTAATCCTCTTTCTGTCTGTGTAAAGACAGTTGTGCCAAATTCAAATGCATTCAGCAACACTGATTTTTTTTTTGTTTAAACCCATCAACCCCATTCTGAGTTTTAAAGAACATTTGCTCTCTTGTCTTCGGTGTGAACTATCACACCGGGCCTCTGGCTGCTGACCTGAGGGATGCAATCCATCTTTAAGCCCGTGTGCTGCTGCAGCAGCTTCCTGATCTGCACCCACGTGGACACCAGTTGTTTCCTGGCGGCGATGGGAACCGTCTTCCCTGCAACGTAGCAGTCGGCCGTGCGGAGGCCGTGTTCACAGACCTTGGAGGAAGAATGAAACGACACTGAGCTCGTTTTTTTTATCTCAGTCATTTGTTGTCAGCAGCTGAGACAACATGATGCAGGAGACAGTGACACAATACACACACATCTGGGTCACATGTCTTATTCAGAACAGACTTCAAGGGAATAAAAACATCCATACCTCTGGAATAAAGCACAAAATATCCCGTTTGAAATGATTCTTTGACTCCATTCAAAGAGAAATACTGGGTTCACCTCCTTCCATATATTAAACCCCCCTATTCTACAAACTGACAATTGTCAAACAGATTCCTGAGCTGCAACACAAGAACCAGACACCTGCAGTTTGGAATCTCAGCGGTGAGTCTCACATCCAGATCCTTGAAAAGGCTCGCTGCTGTTTGACTGCGTATCACACAACTTGAAGCAGGATTAAACAGAAGCTTGTTGCTTTTTATCCTCGTCAATCGCTGCAGTCTAAAAATAGAATCCTTCACTGTGCGCCGGTCACAGCTGACGTCCAAACACACACCTCATCTGGTGGACTGGGATGTGTGGATCTTTTTAAACATGGAGGCAGATTGAACGCTGATTTCACACTGACGTCAGCTCTACAAAGCTAACAGACTTCTGACCCAATTCAGCTTTTAGTGTGCGTGCGCACACACACACACACACACACACACAACGGTGACCAGTACCTCTAATGCTTTGTGGATGTCCTGAAGAATGGGCTCCATCAGAGCCCCTGGAAGCCCAGCAGCCTTCTCCGCCCCTCTTTTAGCTTTGTTTCTGCCCTTGTCCTCTAGGGGGGGCGGCACGCTGCCCGTCCTGCTCCGAGGCTGGATCAACCCTCGTGCCACAGCGTCACACAGCAGCAGCAACAGACACGGATTCCTGAGAAACGCAGCAAAGAGACAGATGAAAGGATTTGCACTTTTACTCTGAGAAAATCTCTCCAAAGCAGGAACAAACAACAACTGGAACATTTCACCTGAACAGCAATAACTCAGTAAGAACTGTCCCCTCTTTTCCTGCTGAGGGGGCTATGTGCCCCCCCCCCCCCCCGCTCCAGGACCCCTAATGAAGGAAAGTCTCCATATAATAGTGATATTTCACCTTACATACTTTAGATTTGGCTTTTTGCAGTGTAGGTTTTCATGTTTCCAGATGTCAGGTTGCTGTGACAATGCTGCTGACAAAACAGCAATACCATCAATCTATTCTGTTTTTAAGTGTCTGCGTTCCATGTTGCTGATCTCAGCAGAAAACCTCATTATTTTCTGGCTCCACCTGAACAAAGACGGCAGCCTAGAATCCCACGCCAACATCGTCAGCCCCCAGCCGCCAGCCACACATTTACTGAATTTATTGAATAGTTGACAGTTTTTAAATGAGTTTTCATCCAGGACCAAAACACTCAGGTGAGGAGTGTGTGTGTGTGTTTCACCCCACCTGTACAAATTCATCACTTCATTCAAACCAGCCCTGACACCCAGACATACCCCGTGAACTCTGTGCTCCAGAGTATCTCCAGCAGGCGTCTGAAGGAGGGAAGGAGGAGCTGAAGCCTGCCGGCGGCCAGCGAGGGTCGGCTGTAGTTCCACAAGTAGACGGCGGCGTTGGCCACCAGCCACGGCTCGGCGATCTCTGCACCGATCTCCGCTGCCCGCAGGAAGCTGGAGGCGGCTCGGGCAGACAGAGCCCCGATCCAGTCTCTAGGTGACGGAGGCAGAGGCACATGACACGTCTCTAAACTGCATATATCTATGTATATGTACTCTGTACACCAGAGCCGTAACTCAGACCTGCACCACGGGCGCCAACACAACAATGGAGGACTGGGTCAAACAGATCACTTCTCCAGCAGGGGCCTGTACCACGAAGCTCGATAAATGACTGGGAGTCAAAGACTGACTTAGCGAGATCATGGCGATCAGGATCATCGGTACCACGAAGCTGGATATCAACTCGCTAATTCAATCCAGCTTTGTCTCATCAACACCCGTGAACGCGCACGTACAAGAGGTGTGTTCGAGGCAGCAGATCAATCACAATCATCAGTGCACGAAGGGGAGACAGAGCGCCTCACGCTGGTCACAGAGGGTAATGCTGGAAAAGTAGGAGGAGAAGTCAGAGATTGTAGAAAAGACAAACACCGTGGAAGATGTCAGAAGACGACAAAGCAGCTGGCAACACGTCACAGACTGTTAAATGTGTACGTTGTTCATTAATTCCTCAATGAACCTACAACATCCGTGGATCCCTAGAAATCACATTATGTTTTTTCCAGATAAAAGAACAAACATAAAAACACTAAATTGTCAACTTTCAACTTTAGTATTGAAATTCAATTCATTCATATCAATATAGCTAGTTGATCGTCTGTATTAGGAGACTATGAAAACCTGAGCACGGGGCCAAAGGGGATTTGACGGTGCTTCCATTTGGACTGAACTATAAAAACTACAGGCTCCAACGTCTGCTGTTTACTTTCAGTTATTAAGTATAAAATCCAAACAGTGAATCCCACAAACCCCACACCTTACAAACACAGTGCAAGCCAGTGAGCAAACAAGCGGTCAGCAAAAAGTAGGACCCCCCCCATCCAGTTCATTTATACATTCCGCTGGTAAAACAGCTGATTTTACTACTTCCCTCAAGTACCCCCCCACCTGACTCCTCCTCAGATGTGACACAAAGAAGGAAGCTACCTGACACCTACAGTCTGAATCAAATCATCTGATGGATCTGTGTTAGAGATGATCAGGGGCAAAGAACAAAATATCATCTCCCTCTTCAAAAAAGAGGGGGAACCCTCAAACGCCATGAATGAAGTGTGGAGATGACCCTGTTCACATTTCCTTTACTGGCCACATGTATGGCAAGTGTCTCGTGAAGACGAACTCGTCTTTTAAATCAGTGAGGTCAGAGGTCACTTGG
>CAAKHB010006442.1:22751-34634 GCA_901007665.1 Aeoliscus strigatus
CCCCCTTTGGTCACCGCGTTGCTGCCATTGATCTCTCCCAAGGTGAGTTATTCCATTGCTACCTGACAACAAATGTGTTTATCATATGGGTCACATCCACAGTAAAAACTAACTCTTACTTATTTACACTTTTAAGCAACTTTTCACTCGAAATGAGTAGAAAAATCAGCCGATGGTTCAAGTTTTTTTAGTTTCTTTAAAGTGATGTGACGTTTTGACTAGAAATAAAACTAATATTCTAAGAATTATTTCTTTGCAGTGTAGCCTGCTCAAGGCACAAACAAAAAAATACCTAAACGTATGTTCATGCGTAAACATGTCAATTTATTATCTCCGAATAGACAATGACACACAGTCCAGGCTCAGCCTGGGACTTCCAGCATCCCCGGTGACTCCCCCCAGCAGCTCCAGCGTTACGTCTCCCAGTTCTGCAGGGTCTTCCAGCTCCGGGGCCTCCTCCAGCAGCTTCGGTGTCAGTACGGTGATGTCCCGCCGCTCCCAGCGGCTCCAGCGTCGGCGCGGATCCCTGTGGGTCTTCAAGTGCTGTCCTGCAGGGACAGGAGGAAACTGTGAGGGGGCATCAACCAACGTCTGGACCCCCAGACGTCCAGTGTGTGTGTGTGTGTGTGGAGGGGGGGGGTGCTGCTCTGGCATAGACAATCCATGGCGGTGTGATCACAATGTGACACACCTTCTCAGGTTTGTAGAGCAGCACACCTCCTCTCCTGTCCAGGCAGCAACAGCGTCCCTTCAGCAGCCCGATCGCCCCCTCAACGACCAACCGAGTACGGGGGAGGCGGTCATTGTAACTCCGCTCTTGTTGATATTTTCTGCACAACTTTGCGCGTGTTTTTATGTCCACTAATGTAATTGTAGACACGTGCGATGGCTGTTTATCATCTTGTACCTGGTGATGTGCACATCGCTCTGAATTAATAGTTTCCACATTTTGAACAGTTTCCTAACATCACCTCTGAGTGTCACCAAAGTCAGCTGTAGCTGTGGATTCGTTCGTACGCCAGCTCTGAGGTTGGCGTGAAGCACCGCACAAATCCACAGACTTTTCTCCCTTGATACATCCAGACGTTTGCGTGGAAAAGTTCGTACGCCAGGATTTTGGGCGTACGCACTCTTAATACATCAGGCCCCTGGTCTCCAGTCACAGACTCTGCCTGACTCGATCCTGGCCTCCTGTGTTGCCCTGTTGGTCACGTCTGTGCTTGTCGATTCTGAGTATTTTGTGGAAAAGGATCTTGAGACTGTTTTTTTTGTTCGTTTGAGAATTACTGAAGATTTTGTTGTGGCTGCCTTGGAATATCAGTCTCTTCCCCCTGCCCCGGCTCCCCTACCCAATAAACCTTTTGCCCTGATCTGTGTGCTCCTGTGTGTTGCATTTGGGTCCAGATTACTCCCTGTTACAATGGGTGGACATAACTGTTTTGTCTTAGTGATGGCAGTAATCTTATATTTTAACTTTGCATATTTAAGGGCTCTTTGCTTCACCCAACTGGTCAAGGTAAAAGTCTGTCCACATGCATGTCTTTAAATGGGAGAAGTTTTTTTTTCTTTTCTTGGGGGGTATAAATTCATTCCTTGTACTTAATGGCAGTGCTGTGTGGTGAGGTTCATGTCTGGTGACCACTGACTTGATCCCAATCAGATTTACCAACAAACCTCCAGTTGTAGCTGATTCACCAAGCTGACTGTCGTTTTAGGTTGGGTTGTTTAACATGTCATATCAGCATCTTTACACATCCAAATTGAAGCACAAAAGACCATTTAATTAAACATTATGCTCTGAACTTTACTGTAAGTATGCTCCGTTCCTTCTGAACAAAAGCATCATGACTTAGTAAAGATGTTCCTTATCGTCCCCCAGTTTTAAAGTCTTTCTGCACTCGTGGAGATAATTGGTCTTTAATTTTTACCTCCATGTTCCAAAGTCCAGTTTAAACTGCTAATTCTTCATTTGTAAAGTAAAATCAAATGGATGCTGACTGGACTCACTCACTGTAAATTGGAGCTGCTGTCAATGATTCTGACTGAGGGGTCTAGAAGAATCCCTAGACTCACTACTGCCCCCTAGCATGAGGAGGAGAACTGCTGCCTCACCTAGTGCCTTTTCACAGCCGTTCAATGATAGCTCAGCACACGAATAGTGATACACACACCGTTGTTGACAAAAACACTGTACATGGTGAACAACAGCCAAACTGTATTACATTCAAGGTTGGAGCAGGAGCCAAACACGAGACAGAGGGACCGAAAGGGTTCTGCCAGAAAAGGCTCTTATTTGCAGCAAAACGCCGGCCAAAACAGAACGTCCTTGCTTGAGCTAATAAAGTTATCACTGAGGCTAAGGAGGCAAACAATACAACTCAGTTCATTTGAGTGTGGACCAGGGAGGAGGTATGTGTGAGCTGCAGCTGTGCACTGCTGCTGAAACGTGACTCGTTTGTGTTGACGCAGCGTGTTCACATTGACAAAGGAAGAGACGTGCTGATTATTTATAAATAATTATGTCAGCATGGGCAACATATGCTGTTCAAAAAACAAAACCAAAACATGCACTTGGTCCAGAGGGCAAAGGTCAGGTGCTTGAGCACCAGCTCATGTCCTGTGTAATCCACTGGTACCATTGACTTTGGACCAGTTTTTTTTGGTCACTGGTGCATTTGCTTTCTGCGTCATCTCACTGTCCACGCACCATCATTTCAGACCGACACGCCAAGAGAACAAGATCATTTGCTAGTGTGGCTAGTGGCCACCCCCCCACGACAGGCAGAAAGGTGTGGAGGTGAGAAGACATATGACATAGATCTTACATCGTTTTTTCAGCTCCTAAGAGTATATAAGAGTTTGAACATTTTAATAGCAACATCCAGAGACAGTCGGTCTCCTGCTAGCAGCCAGCGGTCATTGTCAATCGCCAGTGAGGATCAGACAGCTGGCAGAGTTTCACCGAGAAATATTAAGTGATTTAGAGTAAAAATCATCATCATTTGATGGAAAATGACTTTACAGTACAAATCTCAAATGTATTTTTTCAATTTGATATCTTTTTTCCTTACTATGATGGCCTCACCTGCCTCCCCTGACTGCATGTCACTGTTTAATGGAATCTTTATACAACCCTCTAATAGGTAACTGAGTAAATTAACAGTTTTCAAAGGTTGGTTCATAAAATATGACAAATGAACATCCAAAGCTTATGCAGCTGGATTAAAAGGCTTGCGATAGCAGGGACATATGTAACAGTTTAAAAGTTCTGTACAATTGTTAGTCAGTCATTCCCAGTAAGTGAATTAATATTGGACAGTTTATTAATTATCATATTGTAATGGCTTATCAGTGCAGACATACCTTCACACATTTAGAGAAAATTCCGTCATGCTGCATTACAGTGAAAGCAGCCTTAATACAGATGAGGATGAAGAGAAACATGTCTAATAATGTAACTATTTGCAGTTACTTTACTGCTAAAGACAAGTTTTGCCTTAATTCCATCAATTCTACAATTTTAGGACACATCACAACATTTTAAGCCAATTTGGCCATTTCTCAGTCACAAGCCGTGAGCCCTGCAGACTGCGTTTTACCCATCAAGCCGTACCTCCAAAGTGACTGCAACTCCTCCAAGTTACTAATGCAAGGAATAACAATTTAAAAAAAAAAAAAAACTTTTAGTGGACCTGTAGGTATGAACAAGGTAACCTAACAACTTACAATACTTACAATAAACCAGGCAAGTTTCAAACATTTTCTTTACTTATCTTATAAAGCATTTTCAAGAAAAGTATTACAATACCAGGATATATTTACGTACAAGTTCTTCACTCCCACCCATGCCACCAACATACTGCCAAAAAAAAAGGGGGGGGGCACATATTTGTCACACTTGGATCTGTGGTCCTGCAGGAGTGTTTTTAGTCTGTCAAAATACAAAATCAATAGAACTCTGTGAAAATCCTCTGGTGTAATTGTTATTTCCTCTCATAGCTGCACGTCGCTGAGTGAGACAGATACCTCTGGTGGATCAGGAGATTTCCACTGTAAAATTATTCTGTAGACTAAAAGCATTTTTCTTTTTAGCGGCTATTATGATGTCATAAACTTATACTCCAATGTCATTCATTTCATTTCATTTATGTATCAAATAGATCATTCACAGTTTAGCAAACAGGTGACGAAGATTTAACAAAGAACAAGTCCAGACCACGTGGAATATGTCTGCTGGAGTATCACAGCACTCCAACCTGTCTTCATGTTTGAGAAATCTGCTTTCCACTGGACAAACTCACCACATCTGCTAGTGAAGTAAAAAAGGTCTGCATTTATAAAAGGGAATAAAATGTCTATCCAGCACACAATTTACATCTAAAGGTAGAGTGGACTCAATGGACTCAATCAAATAAAATGAAAATGTATTGAATAAAAGACATTGGCTTACCAAATTTGTGTGGTCTGTTATGAGCTGAAGAAAGAAGGACTCATCAGATGTCTTCAGCAGAGGGATCTTGATTGTAGCCCAGTGCATCGAGGAGACAAATGGTAATGTTATGCAGTCCAGGCAAAGCTTTCCCAAAGTCTGTGAGTATCCAACTCTGAAGTTCTATTTTTATAACTAGTGCTTGCAAACAAACACTGAGGGCTCTATTTAGATGAGACGGCATGTTTTTGACTGTGTCCATGGATGAGGGTCTAAAGCAGGTGTGTCCAAACCGGTCCTGGAGGGCCACCTATCCAGCAGTTTTTAGATGTCACCCTGCTCCTACACACCTGTCTCAAATCAGCAGCTCATTGTCAGACCTGCAGAACTTCACTGCAGGATTCAGGTTTTAGATGTCACCCTGCTCCTACGAGGAGGGGGCCCTCGAGGACCGTATTGGACACCCCTGGTCTAAAGGGTCGGACTTACTCTGTGGGTTAGTCCTGGGTGTGTGTTGGGCGTATCATTCAATCAGTCAATCACCTCTCATTCGTACCTGGCGGATTGCTAGTTAGATGGAGGACTGACCAAGTGGAAAGTGGCAAACGTTTCACAGCTGAGCAGACATCTACTTGTGCTGGTATCACTGATACAACAAATATCATACTAAATATCTGGAATATTGTTCCAACCTGTTTTCATCAGATAACAGATAATCAGCTGATGGGATACCGGATCCTGTTCATGACCATTCAGACGTGTACTGTGTAATGTGCACAATCAGAACCTTTCACATTGTAATCATATTTTTATTTATCTTTTCTCTATGTGTGTCTGAGCAGAGTGCATGTGCATTGTGCACCTGCCTAGAGACACATATTACTGTGTTGACTGACAGCCAAATACTGTTCAGTGGCGTGCACTGATATATTGGGGGCAGGTGCTCAGTGAAAAATAAGGGCACTTTGTGTGGCAGGTGGAAGCGTTGGTTGCTTTATTATTGCAGTGTGAGATTAAAGCTAAACAAAACATTACAGGCACATGTTGAATGTAATTTCATATGTATTTAAATTATTAAAATAATGGTTGCAACATAAAACGATGTTTGTTTGTTTTTTTTGGAACAAAAGAAGTGTTGGGATTAGTTGAAAGTGACCGTTACCACGCTCTCAAGCAGCAACGACTGTAAGTGTTAATTATATAGCCTTATGTAAACCTACTTCTTCTTCTTCTTTCGGCTTTGTCCCTCTTCCATCTTTTTCCATCTTTCCCTTATGTAAACCTACACAATACTAAATATTCAAGTCGACTGACAGAGTCACATGCTGTACCAGTGACAAACTACCAACATTAGTTGTGTGGTGGTCCTCACGTCATTATCACTTTGGGCTAGCGTCTAGCGCATTAAGTAATACAAATAAATGCTCAACTAGAAATCCCTCTGTGAGCTCTCCAATCAGCTAATTTGCTTGTTAGACGACGATGGTGCATGGCGTGAGCATGACAACTGCGCCTGCATCTAAACAGCAAGGACACCTGCGCCATGTGCTTTAAACCATCTAAACAGCGCCCTGAGTGTTCACAACCATTTGCCAGCATGCGTTGTTCCTGAAGACCTTGGTTGGTGCTTTAAGCTGTGTCAGCTTTTGGAAGACAGAAAGAACATATGTGAAATTTCCCTCACGACCTTTAGATTTTTGTATGCAAATGTGGTGGAACATGTTCATTTCCGTGTGACATCATCAATGACATCTGCACTGACTATGAATGAATCTTTTCTCAGTAAAGAGTTTGTCATCTCCTTTACTCACGCTATCCGGCTAATATACAGATGTGATACTTATGATATGAGGTGTGACTTATTCATGCTATTGTAGGGTCAGTAAATTGAATTAAATTAATCGATAAACTGCTTTTATATCCAACCTTTTCCAGGTGCTTTCACAAATAACTGCTCAGGGTCAGAAGCTTAGATTATATATCATTTTTAAGCAGTAATGATGCCCTGAAATCAGCAGGGGAAAGAAATAATGAGATGTGCCAATCCAGAATAGCACACAGGGGGTACAGAATGAATCGTTCGGTTGTTGAAAATCACCATCGGCTTTCTAAGCACTGCCTGTTTATCGCCCTCAACACATCCAAAAGAAGAATACATTTTTATGCAGCGTACCTCTGACAGAGCAGTAGGTGTTACGCATCTTTGGCCCCTTTGGGGGTCTGCCACCTCCTGGCAATCAATGCTCCTTTTACTCACTCATCCACATTGATTTCCTGCACTTTGGACATTATATATGCAGGCAGCTACTTGTCACTGCTGCTCCATCCTGTCTGGAGTACAGATGTCCAATGTGAACCCAGGAGAGAAGGGGCTGCACAGGAGCAGGGATAAGGGGAGGATACTGGAAAGCAGAAGGCCAACAGCTTCATTTATCAAGATTGATAATGCTCATTAATAGTCTGTGCTTTGATGGATAGGTGGATGGGTAGGTGGGTAAATACACAAGTACCAAGAGTCAGCGCATGGATGAATGGGAATAGGGTGTGACGATGAAGAGGAAGTCGGAGTTATGACCACCAAGCATTCAGTCTGATAATTTAACATTTTGTGGATGTTGCGTGCATGCTGATTATACATGTACTGTATATCATGTATATCTTCACTGCATGTCTCAAGACAGGTCCATTTTGCGCAACTAATCTTATTTAACATTAATACATTGACATTTTTACTGTTCTCCGAAGGGAACGCATTACATGAAGTTTTTTCTCATTTTGAGAAAAACTTTTCACACTGCATCGCAAAAGAGGATATTTGCTGTGTCACTCCAGAGCTCTGACTAACCAATTTGACTGTCAAGGACATGTCATTCTGATAGCACTGACATGCTCAGTGATGCTGATATTTACAGAAAGATGAACTAAGGATTTGGACAAAGAGATTGGCTTTTGCAGGTAATCCATGGTGTTTTTGTATTTGTACAAATTATTTTGAGAAATGCACTGACTGTTTTACCAATGTTTATAACCCGAATACTGAGTTATAGGTTGGGTAGGTTGAACCAGCAGTGGGTGAAATGTGACACAGCCAGAGGGTACTGTCACAAAAACAGTAGTATGTAAGTGAAAATAGTACAAAGTAAAAGGGAAACATGCTGACAAGAGTGTGATGTCACAGCTCAGAGAGGGAAAAAAATAATCTCTGGATAGACAGCATGCATTTATATTCAATGTGAATGTTTTACATATCAGTAAGTAGAACATGTATAACACATGGAGACAGTTTGAGCTTGTTTTTAGCTGACATAAGTAACAAAAAAGAAATAATCATCCAGCAGCCCCAAGCCTCTCCTCGTCTGCAACTCCCTGAGGATCTGCTGGAATGACAATCTAGACCAGAGACAGAGACAGACAGATACAGAGAGGCTGCCAGAAGCTTCCATGAGTTGACCTGCTGATCAGCTTTGAGGAGGTCTGCTGCTCTATTCTATTGACTTCTTGAAATGGGTGTGACTGATTAATGCATTTGATGAAGAGGGGCTTTGGGTGAAAACATGAAGGGAATCTATACATCTGTCAGTTTCTATTGTTGTCTCTCCCATAAATGAACCTGCCCAAAGTCAAGTGGATTTTGTTCATAGTTGAGCTTCTGGCACCAAAGCCATTCAGTTTATGCATGTTCCAGTTGAAGTTGAACTTATTCAGTTCCTACTTATTCAGTTCCTAATTTTGACAACAAATTCTGATTTAGTCTTGTGAATAACACACCATGTTTTAGTCATCTGAAAATTAAAAAAAAAAAACAACCCTAACACGTATTCTCTTTTATTCTTAAAGTCAAAATATAGCCATGGCCTTTTCACAAAAGATAGTCTCACATAAATGAAGCATAATACATGCTCTCCCTGAAAAATACATCAGAACAGCATCCTTGAAGAAGAAAACCACCGACAGTAACTCTGGACTTATTGTCTTCTACTGTCAAAACAAACAAATACAAAGCAATTAAGAAAAATAATGTGCAACTTAAAAATAACAAGAAAAAATGGTTGTGACGCTATTGCACAGGGTATCTAAACACAGAAAACCCCCTGTGAATGCTCACCAACCTCCAGAGAAGTTGTATAATTAGGGAGACCAGATCCCAATTCACCAGATGGGACAAAGACTATGTTTATGTGGGACAATTGGGACAATGTGGGGCACCAATACATCGAAGTTGTCTTAAACAACTTTAAAAATCCCAAAACGTTTCTATTCTGACCTCTAGCTAATAATAGGACATTACTCCTGAGTGCTTCAGCAGCACATAACAAACTGTAAATACAATCTTAGCAAATATATTGTATCTAAATGTGACTTCTCCAATTTTTCCCATGTAGCAGCTTCCTTTTCTTAGATGTGCAGGTCATACTTTCATCCCTTTCCTCCATGTCTCCTGCATGCTGATGCCGTTAGCATTGTTTGTTAGTGGGGGTGTGGGCGTGCCCTTAACCTGTGTGTGCGTCCTAGTTTGATTGACATGATGATCACACAGCCTGCCCCCTGGTGACACTGCCAATTGATAAACGCCAGATTATACAGTAGGAAATAGGTGACATCTAGTCACCCTGTCAGTAATGCCTTCTTGTCCGTGTTATCAAATTTGACCAGACGTAACTTCTTCGTTTTTGTTGGGACGTTTCTGTTGTTGAGTCATGCCGTTTCACTCGGACTGGGTCACTGCGAAACGTTCATGATGGGTCACTAATGAGCAAAATCAACCAAAGCTGTGTAACTAAATACAAATACACACAATGTAAACAACCTATCTGTTGTGAAAACATCCAATGATTCGCTCTGATTTGATGTCTTCCCAACTTTCTGATTGGATCTCTTATCCATCCAGCCTTAACATTTGTCTCGTTTTAATTCTTTGACTAAAATGTCAGTTATATTTAGTCACAGTCTTTGGTCTTCAAAATCTACAGATTTTTTATTTTGTTTTTATTAAGTCTTCATCAGTGAAAAAGGTTTGACTATTTTTCACCATAGTCTTTGTCAATGAACTGAACATTGGTTCCTACAGTTTCAAGGTAATAACGAGTAATTGAAGGGGAGTTCCAACCTTCATTCTATCATATTCACATTTCCATGTGACCACGGAGCTGAGAGTACATAAACCTATCACAGCACAGATGTATGTATTCATAATTCTGTATGAAATGATCTCAGGTTCGGGCCCTTGAGTCCTAATTCCAGTAATACTGTTCCCCAATCTACAGTATCTCATCTTTGGCTCTTCATTCCCAATCACCCTCAGCACCACTGTGCTGCTGAGAAGAAACTCGAATAACTCATCAGCTTTAAAAAGTTCACAGACTTCAGAATACTGCATGCTTTGTTTGTAAAAAAAAGTTTTTGTCTTTCTTTGACAGGAACGTCTGACTTTGACGCAGCAGATCCCACAAATAACGGCAGTATCGTTGACAGACTGGTGAGTTTGTTCTCAGCAAACCCTTGAAAATAATGAGCTGCGACAAACAAACCAACAGTAGCAGTAGCAGAGTGTTTTACATTTGTATACAGCTGCAACATTTCATGGGGCATTCTGTTCTATTTGTTTAATTCCAAGTGTGTCTATTGTCGTGTAGCACGTCCTCCTAAAGAAGACAAAATTAGAATAGATAATCAGAAGCACATAAAAATAGATAACCACAGGCACAGAGTGGTAGATAATCGGAGGAACATAGACAGATAAGTGGAAGATTAAAATACAATAAGAGCAGAGATATGAATTATACTACAGTGTGTGTGTGTGTGTGTGTGTGTGTGTATTACAGTCCTCTGTCTTTGGTAGAACGTTTAAATGAGGTCACATTCTAATGACGTATATTGATGTTGTTAATATGTTTCTCCTTACTGTTGGGTTTTACGGACTGTGTGAGTCTGAGGGGGCTTGCGGTGGCATGAGATCCAGAATAGCGAATGAGACAGGGAGACAGATGGGGAGAGAGTAAGACAGACAGAGACTGAGAGAGAAAGTGGAAGAGATCCCAGGAGTTCATACTAATCCCTTTGGCTGAGGGCTGCGAGTCAATTATTCTTCATTTGTCTTTTATCTCGCCACTACTGTCTGGGAATGGTGCTCCTCCAAGGCTTGTCAGGCACTTATTGATGCTGTTTGGCCTGAAGCTTTCACACATTTCAGGAGACAGCATCAGAGACGAGTGCGGTCCAAGGGGGTAATTGTGTCAGAAATTGAGGTTGGTTCCTGAACTGCTACTTGATACTGAAGTATTAAGAAGGGCACAAAAAGGACCTATATGTGGAAAATATTAGAAAGTAACGGGTGTGGCAGCTTTAGAAGCTTCGACTGAGCTGACATGTTCAGGACTGAGGACTGATCTGTGGTTGGAAAGGACAAATTTAAGAGTGAGCACTGCTGTTTAAAATACTGCCCATGTGGCTTCTGAATTACTTGGCAGGGTAGGTGGGTGGCAGGCATCTGAAATGTATAGCTTAATGTTTAAATCGTGCCATATTCCTTTTAAAGGAAATGGGTCATATATTAGGTAGTAGCAATAACACAGTTATTGTTTATGGGCAGCAGAAGGGATCTTTGAGATTTAATGAATTGTGTCTCTGTGCTTAAACAAATCAGACAAGAATGAGATGACACAAGACAAACTAAGAAACAAAGTAAACAGACACAAACTGATAAAACTTCAATTATTCAATTATGAATCCCTTAATAATTGTACTCATAATAACTAATGACTAATGTAGCAATCACACAGTTATTGTTTATTGGCAGCATAGGGGATCTTTTAGATTCAATGGATCATGTCTGTGCACACAAAGGAAACAGGCAACAATGATTTTAGAGATGTGTATGTATTGTCTAACTACTAATAACACACATAATAAATACACACACATAATAAATAAAATGATAAAACACAAGACAAACAAAGAACAGACACAGAACGTAAAAGAAGACACGATAAATTCTGGGTGATGGAGATAGGATAAAGTTATTGATCAATTATTAATCCCTTAATAACTGAACTAATGACTAACCTATCATCCTATTGTGTGTGAGAATCACTGCTGATGAGCAGTGTGTGTGTGTGTGTGTGTGTGTGTCAGTTACTGGACTTTTGACATCAACTCTTATGAGCAGCTCAGAGATGTAACAGCCTACTTGACTTCAGGAGCTGAGGCTGGGACCCAGTGATGCTGGATTCTGCATGCGACGTCTCCAGAGTGGGTTGTCCTTGAGCGGTGTCGTGTTCTCCAGATGTTTGGTCCTGACGATAGCGCATCCTGATCAGCGACTTCCTTAGCTGGTGATTGGCTGATGGCTCTGGAGGCTTCAGATGCAGTTTGGACTGCAGGTGGCTCAGAGTTTGGGTCAAAAGTTCTGGTAACGACCTGACAAAAATGATTCTTGGTTTGTGGAGAGGACTGAT
>CAAKHB010006442.1:34654-54016 GCA_901007665.1 Aeoliscus strigatus
TCCTGATCAGCGACTTCCTTAGCTGGTGATTGGCTGATGGCTCTGGAGGCTTCAGATGCAGTTTGGACTGCAGGTGGCTCAGAGTTTGGGTCAAAAGTTCTGGTAACGACCTGACAAAAATTATTCTTGGTTTGTGGAGAGGACTGATGCGTTGGCTAGGCGTTTACGATCATCTGAAACAAGAATCTAAAACTTGTAAAAATTAAAAGAAGAAAAATACGATTTGCTACAGCGAAAGCGGTTTACTGGTTGTAGTATTAATAAAAGTGTAAAAAGTGCTGTGACCTGTGATGGGCCGATGAGTGGTGAGGAAGGAGGAATGATACCAAGCAGAGTGTCTGCTAAAGTTGGCAACTTGTAAATGAAAAACTCTGTATTTCATTGTACCACATACAGTGGCTATGAATTATATTATATTTAATTGGTCAGGTGTGAAAGAACTACCGACAGAGCCCACATGAGAGAAACCCTCAACAAAAATGCTCCTCTTCACATTTCTCTGGCTGCTATCTTTTGGAATACAGCATTTTCACGTCCTTATTCTGTACCTACTTAATGTAGTTCAAAACTCAAACCCAGAAAAGTAAATCCAGCAGTGCTAGCCAGTGTACCTGCTGTATATCCACTATTGTTGTTTGTTGTCCTACTCTCAGGTGAAATCCTGTGACAAGTAATTGATTTTCATTGTTCCATGGCTGATACCCAGCTACATGTTCTACAGACAGACAAGCACAATGGAATGTCCAGTTAAAAACTAGATGCATCGGTAAGCTCCCAGCTTGTCAGAAACTGTCCACAAAGAGGCCCGCAGGCTTGGAGCTGTTTTGGACTCTGATCTGTGTTCTAATACCAAAGTAACTACAGCTTTTCAATCCTCGTTTGTACAAAGGAAACAGCTGACCATGATCAGGGCTTTTCAGACGTAGAAAATGTCATTCACACACACACACACACATACACAGCAAAGTCAGAGACTAGGGGCCCATTCCAGAAAGCAGATGTGAAAATCCTGAGCTTGTCAGAAGTGAAATGAGTAAAACTCTGCATAGTACTCAATTCTACTAACATGGCATAAATCAATTTTCAGTTTGTCTGTAACTCAGTCTGAAATCAATAGAATTCAGAGTTTTCCTCATGTCAGGATTACAAAACGCTGGGTTTTCATTAAACCTGCTTTCTGGAATGGGCTCCAAGTTAGTTCATGTGTGTAAACATCCAATCCACAGACAATTTCCTTTCTAATTCATTGCAATATGGCACAGTGGGTAGTTTGTGCTGGAATCTGTCTGTAAATTTGTTATTAGCGAATTGTAGATATTCTGCCTTTTAATGAGGAAACAGGTAAATGACCAATGTAAAATAAAAAAATGAAGATCAACATTTAGGTGATAAATGGTAATAATTTAGTTGCTGGAACAGATTACCAACTGAAATTAAATTACAGATATGTGACACAGTGTGTTTTTGTGTGTGTAATTATCCTGTGTCACCTGGGTGTTAGTGACATGAGGGTGCAGGTTATATGACGTGACATTTACTCGACCCACGGTGATGAACGGCAGGAGGAGGATTGCTTAGCTATGAGATTGGAGTCGTCTCGGTGGGTGAGCTGTGCTCGTAAAGATCTGTCATCATGGCCTTGGGCTTATAATGAGCCTTTAAATAGTGTAGTGTTAGTTATTTTCCCTGGCCTTGTTAACCTTCAAATGTTGCGACAGGCGCAACTATAAAGGCTTTAACTACCCAGCATGTCAATAACAAATCTGATTTCCTCGAGGTCAGCATCGTCAGATCTATACCCAATGTGATGCATACAGTGTTCTGTATTCACATGCATCATTTTGCTTTCAATTATTTCAGAACACATTTGACAACAGAGGAGCCAATAGACTAACACAAAGGAAAAAAATGCTGGCAGATATCCAACAAAATGATGATGTAGACAGAGAGAGGGAGAGCCGTGCTTATATGAAACACCTCTTTGATGTGTCACTACAATATCGTCTACAATCGATATCACTGAATCACCAACAAATACGACTGATGACAAACCAAGAAGTGTTTTGTTCTCCAGTACCTGAAGAAAATGCTCTTCCTGTGTCTAGCTTGTTTACATTTTTCTATAACTACAAAAAAAAAAAAAATTGCTACAGAGTGATTTTTGTGAAGAATGTCTTATGATCACTGCTCCCTGATTCGTGCCTTAAAGGACACAGTCAACATAAATTCATGATTCGTGATCAATTTGACACAAATAAGCATTTATTTCTAATCACTCCTGAGCAGAAAATAGTTGTTTGTAATGAAGGATCCCAGTGAACAGATGTGGTCCTGCTGGCAGCCAGCTGATTATGGGGTTTATGTTCAATTTTCAGCTGACTTCCATTTTTGAAAACCACACATTTACTGGATCCTGGATTTAAATCCAAAACCTCCTCTTGTTTTCAGCCCGTGGTGCCAAAGTCAATTAATGAATGAAACACAGCTACACTGGACAATGTGTGGAATGTAAATTATAAGTCTGGTCTTTGTGTGAGTGCACCTGAAGAAGGAGCACTCATACATATCATGTTACGATAAACATGGTGGTAAAACCTGCACGTGCTATCAAAGTAAAATGTGCGGCGCTTGAATGGAGCCTGTCAGGAACCCAAGATTCAGGATTCAGACAGTGACAGCATGCAAAGGAGAGATTATGATGTTTAAAGTTGTAAGTTATGTTTAACATGCCGCTCACGTGAGCAAATGTAATCAAGGACGTGGTTGTTAGATTTCCACCGCCAAGCTCTCACAATAAATTACACACCCTCCACGAACAGATAATTGTAGAATAGCAGTACCTTTTCAAACAACGCCTGATTTCCTACTTTGCACATTTAGAATTCATTTGGCACATGTGCTCAAAACAGCCTTGGAAATGAGTTTTTAATTGTACCTGAGAGGACTACTACAGACTATAAGCTGCCTCTTTTGACTGTTAATAATACTGCTGGACTTGATGGATGTGTCAGGGCGAGCTGCCAGCCTGCTGCAAAGTCACTATAATGATTCTCTTAGGTGTCAGGTGCTGTGGAAAACCAAAGCACAAAATCAGTTTATACCCACAAAGTCACACAGGAGGCACCTCACTGTCCTGTATTGATAAATATTGCCTTCAATTCTGTGCTGCTTTCTTCTCACTGATGATTCCATTTTCTTTCCCTCACCTCTGTTTCTCGTTTCTTTCAGACAGTGTGAAAGCCGCGGCTTCAAAGGTACAAGAGGGCAGTCTATGTCTGACCAGAGGTGGTGGTTGCTGTTTTGAGACAAAGATACAGGCCCACACCATTACACTGTGAGCCAGAGGACTGTGTAATTTCAATTACTGTTTTTTTTTTTGTTGTTTTTTTCTCCTCTGCGTCTCAATACTTCCCTTGCCCTGTGCCCCTCCTACACACCAGTAGGAAATGTAGCCTCAAAGCGTCACCACCCACAACAGAAGCTCAGAGATCACAGTCGGCCACGGAAAATACTCCCCCGTACAGTTCCCCTCACTTCCATGCAGATGCTCAAACACCTGGTTGAATCTCACAGTGAGGTGTTTCATGTTGTCCCACTTCTGCAAAAGCATCAGGGTATGGAAATGATTCGCTGGTTAACAGCCATACTGTATCTGTACATGCAGACATGGATCCACTACACAGAAACACATGCCACCCCCCACGTCGCACACAAACACACACACACACACACACAGGAACGTTACTCTTCCCTTTCAAGGCTTCTGAAGGGAGTCGGCTGAAGCACTCAGTGGATTTCAAGGCATTTGTCTAAAAAAAAAAAAAATCAGCTCAACTGACAAAAAGCACCTCGGTAGTTTGAAGAACAGTCACATGTGATGTATGATTTATGAATGGTGAGGATACATTTATGGATGAGTGTTGGGCACATTTTTTCCTTCCCATCAGCAGCAGCAGCAGCAGCAGAGGCATATGTGCATAATGGGAAGCAGGTGTCCATGTCAAATTTTGTCCTTACGGACTGATCCTACATCTTTCCAATATGCTGGGAGTACAAGCAGCCCTTTTGTATGGCATCACATTTTACAATGAATCCAATATTATTTATTTATTTATCAAATAGCTTTATGAGGCGAATAGAGATTTGTAATTGCAGAAAATCTCATGTCAATATTTAATTATGTGGTTTTCATAAGAATGCATAAAACTCCTCCAGTAACCCCCTCAGAGTTAATAAAAACCCATAGTTAGGTTTATGGGGATCAGGAAAGATGGCAATTAATCTGGCAAAGAACTATTTTTGTCAGGATCGCTGGCAAGACAGTAAAGAAACTCAACTCAGTAGGAAAATTTGTCTCATCCAGACCAAGACCAGTATCCTGAAATTCATGTTTTATTGAAAAAGCACATATTGCATTTATATATATCAAATATGAATTCACAATATGGGTTGAAATGTGGATGACTGGCAGCTGCAGCTGTGTGCTTCAAAACTTCACTTCTAACCTTTATTTATCTATGACATGACTGGGATTACAATCTAGACCTATTCAAGGCAAGGTCACATGAGCTGCATGAAAGACAACTTCAAATCAATCAGTACAACAATCAATCAGTACCAAGTCAATACGAAATACAAAATATCATTACAAACCTTAACGAGGGAAAGCTAGTCAAAGTCAACATTCTCATCGCTTTAACTTTGTTTTTACTGTGTATGTCCTGTCCATATACCAGTAAGCTAAGTTTGAGTTTGGTCTGAACATTATTATCATGACAAGAGAAGGTTGTTTCATCAATCATGAATCTTTTGTTTCGGCACAACTGACATATGTGCACCTTTACCTTCTGTATCCTGTAAAGCAGATTCCAGATGGGCGAGGTTTGTTTGACAGGAATGGTTAAATTTGCGTAAATCAAACCTAACAGCTGTTTGTCACATCAGATGCTGCACTGACTGAATCAGCACCGCTACTGGCAGATACACAAGCACACATGCTGTGATTTTTGTCATCACAGCGCATTTAATGTGAAGGTGTTTTGATTAATGGGTAAAACAAAATGCTTTACTGTGAATTGATATCACTCCTCTGGGGTATTCACGATCACTGTATTAACAAAGCGAATGTGTGCAGACAGTGTGTAGTCATCCGATGATGAAATGGCAGTTTGCCGTGTAAAAATCAATATGTGATGTATTTTCAATTGTTGGTAGACTGACAGCACGGGGTGATCAGGACTGTAAATCTCCTGAAAGGCTACAATACACCCAGTGCATCTGAGATAAAAACACAACTGATGTCATTTATCTCTTAAATGTGCTTCTCTTAAAATATGGCACACATAACATGCCCCAACAATCAATTTGAAATGCGCATGAAATTGATGGATTACCCCCATAGCATCACAACAACACAACATACACATGTCAACTCGCTGTCTTTCTGTGTTCACTTTTTAAATGTACTAATTCACGTACAAGATACACAGATTCCAAATAACATTAAAATCCGTCATTTCCTAGATTCCCAACAGCAGCGGAGGCTCCACACTTGAATATGCAAAAAGGGTTATTTGCACAAAGAGGCTTGTAAATAGTGCTGACACTGTGTATGTGCATGTGCCTGAGAGAATCAAGTGCAGCAACACACTGCAGATAATGACCATGGGAATAAGGATGAAGTAGGTGGATTAACATAATTTGTACAGGGAGACGGATCGTTTGAACAGTGCCACTGAGTGAATGAGTGACTGACCGAGTGGAGAAGAACACTTACTCTTGTGTAGACCTGGGGGCCATCTCTGCTGCTTTAGTATGTGTTTGCTGAACCCAAGTGAGAATGTGTGCAGGATTATATTTGAAGGGTGGAGAGCATAAACAAAAACGGTTAGACTGGTATGTACAGGAGCATAGCATGGTGCAACAACATAAAGAAATAACAGAGACGTTAAGTTAAGAACATGGCAGTTCTTTTGTCTCACCGAGCAGACAGCATACATAATACAGACTCATGGTTTTTCATGGAATCAATATATCATCATGCCACTGCACATATGTGCAGTATTAGAGGGTTGAGTGTGTTTGTGCCTGGAGAGAGCAGCTCACGGATGGAGTTGCTAAGATTTAATATACACTCTAATTTATCATATTGAGTTTGTGTCAGTCTCATTTCAATTAATATGCAATCACAAAGGTTAACTGAAAAGTAAATATCACAAATATCAATATCAATAGTATATGTAAATATCACTTATATGTGCAATAAGATCACCAGACTCTGAAAGTCATCACCTATCTTTCGGTCATTCTCGTCCTGTATGTTATCTTGGATGTGTGCATTGCATGTTTACTTTTTTTTTTTTTTTTAATCCTTAAATATTGCATGTTTAGCTGTTCTCCACGACTGTGTTGTTAACTTTGCTGCTGTGAAAGGCTGATCATATATTACTGACTGATCCAGATTATTATCTTAAGGTTTAACATTCGTAATAGTGCACTTGCTGCATTAAATGGAAACATGAAAAAAAAAAAAAGTAAAACGAACAGCAACACTGTCAAGGACTTGGTTTGGATTTAAACTGGATGCTTAAAAAATGAATCTGGCTCTGATCAGCTGTTCCTGCTCTGCTCATACATGTAATTATTCAGCCTTTGACCGAATGACAAGACAGTCATTCATCAGTGAGCAATGAACAGAGACCTTAAACACAGATCATTTCGCATTATCACAGGAAAATGTCTGCATGTATTGCAGGGAAATTAGGGACTTAATAAAGACTTAATGACTTTGCAGCTCTTTTTTTCAGACATCCTTATCATATTACTTCTTCACAATCATTGGTGAGAAGACACACACGCTCTGAGAGCATTACTAGTGGATTAATGTGTAGTGTAAAAAGCTTGTGTTTAGCATAGCATCATTAGCAACTAAGAAACAGAAAACTGACTTTTAACCTTTAGTTAAAAGCCAGTGGGCTTTATTTGTACTTCTTGTACACTGATAAATGCAAAAAAACCTCTATATATAGATAGAGAGACAGAGACTACCAGGTAAGTGTAGCCTAAGCCGTTATCGCTACATATGTATGTTATGCACATGGAATGCGTGCTCTCGTCTGTATGTAGTACACACACACACACACACACACACACACACACAAATCTGTTTCCTGAACACCCATCTCTGCTGTTTTATGGAGAGGAATTCCTCTTTTTGGCCCTGATCAAGAGTGCTTCTCAAAAGTCAGTCCACATTCGACTGTCATTGTTGTAATAATTCTGACATGTTTGACCACAATGCAAAAGCAGTAACTGCACACACGCTGCCTTGGATATTCAAACCATGTGTTAAGGGCCCGGAGTGTCTGTTGAAGAGGTCTTGCTGACAGCTTATGATTGCATTCACACATGGACATATTCCACATTGTACCAATGTTCACACTCAACAATTCAGTTACAAAAACCATTAATAAAAAATACAAAATACCAATCAAAAACAATAAAATAAAATAAAATAACAACATAAAAAAACATATTGTATTAATTATATCAATTATGGCATGAGCTGTGGGACCAGGGTTATCTGGCCATCATGGTTACTGCTAAAAGTGACTAAAAATTCCAAGCTGTATGTTAAGCTCCGCCAAGTTCCATCCTTTGACCTCATATGAGAAGCTCGACTTTGTTTGGCCGAGCTGTGACAGCAGACAGCAGGAGATCCACTCCTGGCACAGAAGGGCCCAGGACCAGATGGACAACTAGATAATTATAGTTCACTGACCACCTCGTCATTTCCCCATTGTCCCCATTGTTCTCGTCTTAAAAGGATTTTAATAGTCACACAACCGGTTTGTAACCTGATAACGTTGAATAGAAAAGCAAGACTGGCATCAGTGACAATTTACATGGCTGCCTCTTTAAAAAGAAAGAAAAGGTATATTTGATATATGTGGGTTTCTTCTCTCAGACCATTAGAAATAACAACGTTGGGAAAGTTTGAGCCAACAGTCATGGAAAGTGAGCTCTAACAGCCGCAGTCTGTTGAGGCTTTGGCTCAGAGAAACGATCACATATGTCTGGAACATCAGCGGATGAGCATTCCCAGCCAGCTTATTTCAGATGCTGGAAACCGTCTCCGTTGCAGTGATGAATGTTCTCAATCATTTTTTAATCATAAATTATTGCTGTTTCCTGTGAATTGTGTTCACAATCAAATTCAGTGGATAAAATATTACATGGTCCTATAAGTGGAGCCTTACTGACGTGTGTGTGTGTGTGTGTGTGTGTGTGTGTGTATCACCACCTCTCCTCTGACTAAAATGGCAAGAGGACAAATTTCTTCTAAGCTCATTAAGCACAAAGTAATGAGTGTTGATGCATTTTTAAGAGGCAACCTTGGCTGAACACCCACTGTTTTCCTAATAAGTACAATTTCATCTTTTTTTCTGATTATGAATTATGTTACAGGGCTCGAAGTGTGTGTGTGTGTGTGTCTGTATGAAGAGGCAGAGGGCTTTCTGCCCTCATTCCATCAGTGCACAGTCTGCCTTGACTTGTACACGCATGACCTGCACCCCTTCTTTCCTGGTGAAACTATGTATGTCACAAAGCTGAACTCGGGGTCCGTCTTTATGCTTCTGTCTGTTATCAATCACACACATACAAAAAAAAATCCTGCTCTGTGTTCTGTGAAGAGCATCTGAAAGAACAAATTTTCACTGATACTTTACGGTGAACCCTCCCCCACATTTATATTACACACACGGTGCATTGAAGGTATTGAGTACAAGTAGTAAAATGATGAATGAAGAAATCCACATGACAGACCTTGTTTCATTGTGTTTAGCTTGATTTTTAAATTTTTTAAAACACATTCAGTCACTTATTCTTGACTGTAATCTGACAGAGGCAAATGGCAAATATTAACCGTTTATAGTTTATCTTTCTTGTAGTTATGAGTAATTAAATATGTCTTCAGACAAGGGTTAACACTATCACATACTAAAACACTTCACCATAAAGCAGTTTGTAGTTCCAGAAAACATGGGCTGGGTGGGACACCTCCAAAACACGAGCCGTGTGTCGGTCTGTGTCTGTGTGTGAATACAGGATATTTTCTGATCGTTCCATGTACACTGACATGTCATCCCCTGCATCTAGGTCGGCATGAGTCAGCTGCTCACGTTGAACATATGACACTCAGGGAAGCAAGGACATCATCATAAATATGTAAACGAGCATCTAAAAATATACTTGTTTTCATGGTCAAAGGAACATTTCCAAACGCTTCTTTTGAGACAATCTCCTATTCTCATAGTCAATGTGCTGTCAAGTCTCACTGAAGGTTACAGGCTTCACAGTACGACTTAGCTGAAAATGCAGCAAATAACAGCGGATGAAACAACAAATCCAATACCTGGTGTTTGGATAAACCTCATGTTTAACACTTCCTGTTAAACAGAATAGAATCACATGAATCACTCCAGAAAATAATCCAACCATGAGGGATTTCACAAACACTCTTTGTATCTTATCAGAGAAAATTTCTTGTTGATGACGAAATAAATTTACATTTTACATCCTGTGTTTTCATGTGTTGTCTCTGTCAGACACCTACACTCATAAAATTATGTTTCTATTGTTGTCATTTTCACACCCTCACCGCTTAACTAGCCAATAAATTTGTGCTTCTCTGGGCGTGTCGGTCTAAAACGATCACATGTTGATAGTTAGACAGCGCAGAAAGCAAATGCAGCAGTGACCGAAAAAAAGGTCTAAAGTCAACTACGCAGTATTTGGCTGTTATTGAAAGTAGTAATATGTGTAATTTGGCTCACATCTTTCTTGTTCTTTCACAGACTAGATATGATATATATGATAATTTGTACTATTAGCAGCATGTACCATGTTATAGAAAACAGTGTGATGGAAGACATTAATTGGATAAACATTAATACTAAAACTAGTACGAGATGGAGAATGTGCATCGTTCAAGTGGTTTTATATGCTGGATGTTACTTGAAATATTTAAAACTGCAAATCACAGGCTTTACACGCAGCAACACATTGATGATTCACACCAGATGGCTTGAATCTCATGCCTGGGAAAACAACTAATTCATGCTAATGAAGGAATCTAATATGCAGATTTAGATTTTTCCACCAAAGAGCTATTTGGGGAAAAGTGTCACATACAGGAGAGATTCTTCCCAGAAAGTCACACAGGGCTCCAAGGAATGGTAAATTTCCAGGAATTCTAGCATTTTCTGTTTCTTTACAAGAAACCAATTTAGGCTGACTGCAGCCTGCTCCATTCATGAATCATTTGAAAATGTTATTTCTCTTCTTTTGAAGGTGAAAAGTGCAGGTTTTTATGCTTGATCTTATGATGACCATTGACCATTTCCTCATTTTGAATTAGTGTGTTGCATGAAGAAAAAAAATGTGGCAAACAAAAAAAAGAACTTGGTGAATGTATTAACTTGATATTATTGTTTGATTATTCTCCAGCTTCTCCCAACTGTCTTTATACTCATATGAAACGTCATTTGGGGTTGACTGATTGAGTGCAGAACCTTCTATGAAATACTTTGCATTCAGCAGGAGATGATGAAATACTGTGAAATTGACTGAACAGAGGATGGACATACTGCATGAATTACAGCAGTGTTTTTCTTCCACAGCAGTCAACTCTCAGCCAACAGGGCCGCCACAGACTATGTGCTGCACCGATAGCACAACCAGCTCAATACACCAGTAGGGGTGTGAGGTACAGGGGTGGGCACCTCCGGTCCCCCAGGGCCACCTGTTCTGCAGGTTTTATTTGTCACACTACTCCCAATCTGCTGTGAAGTTCTGCAGAGGCCTGATAACGAGCAGCTGATTTGACTCAGGTGTGTAGGAGCTGCCCACCCCTGGCCTGCAGTGTTTGAAAGAAATCCAGCTTCTTCTGTCACAGAGTAATTACCCAGAACTGATTCACTCTCCGTCCAGCCAGATGTAAATATGGACTCGCTTTTCAAGCGATTTCGAAACACATATGCCAGACATACATGTGACACTTCAGTGGGTGGATGTGATTCTCATAAAAAATACATATCATTTGAAATTCTGAAAATTAATAAAAACTAAAGGAAGGTTGTGCCTTTGTTTTTACAGATTTGGATTCAAGAAATTAATGTTTGAGTTTGTTGTCAATGTCATCATCAGTGGCTGTGTGCAGATGTCTATTAATGAACTTCATGAAGATTTTTCTGTTTGTTCTTTCACTCTAGTTTCCTCACACAGGATCCATGGTCACTATTTGCTGTCAAGTGTGAGGGGCTGGACACCAATCAGCTCTTCTCAGCTGGACCAGTGAAACAGGAAACAGTGAAAACTCAAGTATGTGTGTGCTGTTCATGCATTCATATACTTTGATGATAATAGTGCACCACCACCCCCCCGCCGCCTTCCAAATGTATGTGTCTGTTGCTGTCAGAGTTCATCCAGAGGTAAAACCAGGACTTCCTCCACTACCACCAGACCTCCCCAACCCTGCAATCACTCAATCGTGTGCCTGTTCAGGCCTGTTGGAAAAGTAAGGTGAGCAGTTTGGAAGCTTTTTGTAAGAATGACCGAGTTTGGACAGCCATCAGTGATGTGGAGGCCATAACTGAAGTAGGGCAGAAGCGCTGAGTCAGGCCAGGCAGCAACGACCCTGGAAAAGGTCACGCTGATCATTTGAGAGATACAAGTGCAGACGTGTGTGAAGCATCTCTGGGGCCTAACAGCTAAGATATCAGTGGTGATTAGAGAAGGATCATACAGACTCTGGCTCTGGTTTCAATACTCTGATGCTCTTCATTTGGCCCCGTCATTATTTTTTTCCTCATTTTCCCCATGCGTTTCTCTCTCTCTCTCTCTCTCTCTCTCTCTCTATCTCTGTGTCTGGCTCCTGGACAGCTAACATCATCAACATCCAATAAAAGATCATTTCCACATCAGAAAATGTCCAGATAAAGACCTGAGGTTCAGCACTCTCTTATTAGAAGCTGATCAAATGGTTTCAGTGAAAATCCCTACTTTATTTAAGTGTTTCCTTACATAAAAGAATATTTTAACTCAGTTTCAGATTCATTTCCACCACTTCAACTGATGTAAATGTGGATCCAGTGTAAGATGACTTACTTTTGACTACCTGACAGAACAAATTAAACGACATGGCAGTGTTTCATTATACAGCAGAGGAACTCTAAGTCAGCTGATTTCAGGAATGTGATTTTTTATTTTTGCATACAATACTTTGTGTTTGATTCAACTGAAATATGTAGTGTCAGTAAATCTTACAGTGAACAGTAAGGCAGTTTATCTTCTTTGATGGTGAACTTACAAAGAGAAATATCTTCTCAGGATGACACTCCTCTGTAGAATAGATCTCTAATATAACTGATATTAAATCTTTACTTTAACTTAACCCACTGCTGCAATTGCCTGAATAACACTACTGTCTGTACAAGAAAATACTGTGTTTTAAAAAAATATAGTACCATGAAAAAGAAAACCAGTAAATGAACTACCTGTTGCATCTAAATACAGCCATATATTCTGTGTACAATCAATCAATCAATCAATCAATAAAATATTAATGATGGTGTAAACATGTAAAGTAAATTCAATTGAATTGTGTAATTTTTTTTCTTCTTTCTTTATTTTTTCGCCCTATTTTTCTACTACCATTGTTTCTACAGCACCCTGTTTACTTTTGTTTTGAAAATATCTTTTTAGAAATTTCAAAATATTGTTTGTTTGCACAGAATTTCCCACTAAACGTTAAAAATATTAGGAGTAACATCAATGTAAAACTTTCTCCAACAGTTTTAAAACTAATAAAAACTTATTTGTTGTGCAACATACCAGCATTGAAATTCAATTTCATTAAAATATTTATGTCACAAATACACAATGTATCATTTCTAATGGAGCTAGAGTATTTTTAAATTTGCATGTTGCTGTGGACTCCATAAATGTGAATATTGGAACTAAAATGTATTCAACTAGCCAACTCGCGCAACAGGACGCCATTAGTCCTTTTGTATGCTTTCTTTAGTGTAGTATCCCTGGCAACTGCAGTACCTGTGAGACACTGATTAAAGTTCTTTTCGTCACTGCCAAGCCTATGAGAGCTGACCATTAACAGGCCATAGGGTTGCATTGTCAAAACACTAATGAAGCCAGTGTGTTCCTTTTAATGTGCCATTCTGGATTATGGCCATAATATGAGGGTGTGGATCTGAATAAATGTCTCTACAAGACCTAACAGCATGATTCCTTGCCCCCCTGACGTGCCCCCAAGACACCGGGGGTTCATGGGGCCTTGGCGCCTACGCCGCCCAGATTCCCTGCAGTCACCTCACTGGGCCACTGACACTGGAGTAATTTCATCTGACAGGTGACTTAACAAAGCTTTAGTCTGTGGCAGGCAACAGGCAAAACACTGGAGGACACGCATTGGGCCTGTCAGCCTTGTTTTCATCTGGGAGCTATGTATCCTGTCAATATTAAGATTTGCAGCCAAGTTTTCAGGACTTGTGGTATCAGAGCAAACAGAATGAGATACTGCAGGCAGGTCGACTGAGAATTATTGTAAACGCCCTGATGACCCCTGGAGCTGTCATTCATCGTTGGAACATTGTTATAAAGGCCTTTTTTTTTAGAAAATGTAGAAATGATCTCAAAGACACAATGTCCCCACTCCAGCCTTCTTGAGACCTACGTAAGTGATGCCGCACTGCAGCCATGTGTTGTCAGTGGATGAGGCAGGACAAATGAGATGTCACTGATGCCGTTCTTCACAGCAGATAGGGGTCATGGACAGACATTCAGCCACTAAATGCCTGACAGGGCTATCTGACATGAAAAATTGGAACATGAATGGGTTTAACTCCATTGTCACAGTTAGCACAAGAGACAGGCTAACTAAATAATAAGGATACCTCAGAATGGAGAAAAAAAAGAATCTCTTCCCAGAATACTAATCAGTGTTGTCACAATACAATCATTTCATTAGATGAGCAACAGGTGTATGTAATCAAATGGCAGCTGTTTGCAATTAGATGACAGTGACATGGGCAATTGGTTGGTGGCCTTGTGCCATATTGGTGAGAGATGCATGGAGTGTCATAAACGTAATGAATGGAACCCATTTCTGCGCTGCTATGACATCAGCTAACAGGTTCAGGTCAGTCATGCATGTAGATGTCTCATCTGTACTCTGCTACACTCATGGTCTTCTTTTATATTAAATAGTATATTTGTCAAGTAGTTCGGTTTTCAGACCAGTCATTCTATTTGTGGTAGAAAAATCAACCGAAACGTGTTCAGTTTGAGAGGTTGTGCACAGTGCATGCCATTGATATATCGAAATAAATAACACCTGATTCTAGTCAGCTGGTTGTTTTGTTTGATTGCTGATGACACAGAAATGTCATTTTTACAGTTGCAACATCTTGTTGCTGGTTCAGTTAAGGCCAACATCCTGCGGAGGGTTTTATTTTGTTTTTGTTTTCTTTGGGATGACTCTCAGCTCAGTCTGAAGCATCATATGTGACAAATACGCTTAAGCTGACCATTTAAAAATATGAGCAGAAATTTTCTCCACATCTCTTTCTATAAAGCTTTCTGAAAATGCCATAATCCTTTGTCACTTAAGAAAAAAAACAAGAAAGCTATAGGTCATTGGCGCTAATACGCCCTGGGACGGTACACAATCTATTCTGGTTATTACAGAGCAATCGATGTTTTACAACATGGGAGGGTTACTGTATATCAGCAAGAGGGATTAGAAGCTCCTGTGGAGCCCATACCACTCAGGAGGAATCAAGCACACACAGGCCACAGGCTCAGGGTGAGTGTGTGTGTGTGTATGGGGGGGGGGCATACCTGCACATAGCCCAGCATACAGTGATAAATCCCTCCAGCTCCAATGACCGACTGGCCCTCACACCCTCACACACAAAACAATCTTGGTCCCTCCATGTCAAAACAGCCAGGAGTTATCATGGCTATGGATCACCAGCACACTGGAGTCAGATGACAGCGGGGCTAAAAAAAGAAAGCATGTCCTTGGCTGCGGCAGATATTCAAGAAAAGCAGAGTGAAGCTGGAGTTTTATGGTAGCAGAGCATATCTCATCAAAAATCTGTCATGTAGTAGGAGTTCCTTCAACTTCACTACATAATCAGACATGTCAAAGCAGGGATAGCATTGCCATGATAAATGTGTGGACATTGTTAAGGGAGGAGCACCATGGAGGTCAGAGAAGAATGATGGGCTGATCTGTCCAAACATATTAACTTACCTACACCAAAGACAAATGCCTCAGGGATTGGTCCACTGCTACGTCTTGATTACAACACACAAGTTGGCGTGACATGGCTGAGTTCACAGTGGGATGAGGTCAGCTGAGCATTTTGATGTATTAAAAAGGTCGTCATTCAAACAGAGTGCTGACCCTGCTGCAAGGCCACAGTCCATTTGAAGAAAAAAATCAATAGGCTCAAAGCAGTTTTTATCTGAAAAGGCCTAAATCTGCTGCAGAGCAAAAGCACCTTAAGGTAAATAACACTGAGCATGGATACCTTCATGTATGCAAAGGTCTAAGGGTGTCTTTCTGATTATGACCACTATATAAAGTAGTTTTTCAAGAAGAATAAACATGAAAGAATACAATTCCGAAGTGTTTCAAATGAAAATACTAACTGAGCTCATCCACTCATGCTCATCTTTCTCCTGGAGTCATGTAAAAAGAGATGGCAAGAAAAATTTTGGCCAAAAACTGAAAATTTGAAAATGATTTGATAAAATGTTCAGCTCTTTTCTATGTGAATGATGAAACAGATTTACCCACGTATGAACTTCACAGTAGTGGAACATAAAATAAATGAAAAGTGAAAAAAGTAATACCTACATGTTTTCTACATAGATTCATTGAGCATAAATGTCATGATTTATATTACTTATCGAGCTTCAGGACTTGTGTGAGAGTCTCTGCAGCTGACAATGGTTTCCTCCAGATATGTGAAAGTGAACGGTCTCTCAGCTTCTGAATGAATCCAGAATGCTCACTGGTCTCAGTTCCAGATGGTTCACCCTTTCTTATTGGCCCTCTAACTCCAACTGCCCAGAAAGTGAAGAATGCTGAATCTGTTGATACCTGAGCCTTGACTCCCTGTCAATTATGTGGACCTCTAAGGGTTAAAAAAAATGCACCAAGACAAAAATAAATTCATGCCTTTCATCCTTTGAGGACCACATTGTTTAATCCTCAAAAACAGAACAAGAAAAGGGCATTGAAAACATTGAAACAATGCTGACATCATACTACATAAACCTGATGTATCAGAACATTCTGGACACAGTTTACTACGTCCAGGAGCAAGTAAGCTGCACACTGACTGACTGGAGTGATATCTGTACATCAGTGGGGATTTCTCAACTCAATTTTAAACCTGTTTGCTCAGCAGCTGAGTGCTGATGCAATAATTTAGATCACCTGAATTAAAAATGATGGCTTACCGTTGAAACTGTCCCCCTGAGACGTTTCCGTCCTTCACAAAAAATGTGTCTGTGAAGGTTCTCAGTCATCCAGGTCATGGAAACTCAGTTCAGTTCCCAGAACTGAAGAAGCTTTTCGAATGCTTCTTCAGTTCAGTTCCCAGAACTGAGGAAGCTTCTCGGATGAGTGGCGAAACGTCTTCAAGTAAACCAGAAGTCCAGTTGCCCACGATTTAACCCAGCAAGTTCACAAAAGGTCTTTCTTTCCTAGTGAATTCCAGATATAATATCGTCATGAAAGTCAACTACCTGTATTCTAGATCCCATCCCCACCAAGCTGCTCAAATATAGTCTTCCATGAGTTAGCAACTACCTATTAGACATATTCAATGCAGAATTAGTCACAGGATACTTTCCACTGTTCCACTGTGATCTTAGATAAAATAGTAGACACAGCTGTTGGACTTTTTGAATATGAATAGCTTTTCTGAAAACATTCAATCCGGATTTAGGGCACATCACAGGACAGACAGAAAGTTACCAATGACCATCTGACAGCTTCAGACAGAAGCCTTGTCGCTGTACTTGATTTATTACGTCTGGAACACTTACGGGGTCAGCACTTGGCTCGTTCAGATCCTGTCAGACCGGCTTCAGTTTGTAACTATTAATCATGAAAATTCCATACACACCAATGTTAGCCAAGGAGTACCCCAAGGGTCTGTGCTCGTACATTATTATTTATTTGGTATTTGCTCCCCTTATGTGATGTGATTGGGAAAGAATGCATGAACTTCCACTGTTATGCAGATTTGTCAATTAAACCAGTCAGTTAAAGCTAAACTTCAGGCCTATCTCAAAGGTATAAAGACCTGGCAGTTAACTTGGTGCTATTAAACTCAGACCAAACTGAGGTAATTGTAGTTGGCCCCAAAAACTCCTCTCTCCTCAAGCTTAGATGGCTTTGCCTTGGCCTCCAGCACCACAGTAAAAAAAAAAAAACTAGGAGTTATATTCAATCAGGATGTGTCTTTTAACTCCTGCATAAAATAATTTCAACAGCAGCGTTCTTTCACCTGAGGAACATTGAAAAAAATCTTGTCCCCTCAGCAATGCTGAAAAACGAGTCCACACATTTGTGACTTACAGGCTGGATTACTGCAATTCCTTATTATCAGTTTGTACCAGGAAAAAAAGATCACATAGTCCCACTGTCTCTCTGTAGAATATAATAATGTCTCCAACTCCTCCCTCCCAGAGATTTGGTGCCATCCAAACTGGAGTTCAATACTTCTGGACCTGCCGAAACTGGGACGATCCACCCACCCCTCTTTGCCATAACCCATGGGACAGCCTCCTCATTACATTCCCGGTTTACACCAGCTGTTTACATCATCAGTGATTGGACAGACATGGACGGACAGTCACTGTTGGACCCTTTCGCATCTTTCAGAATATGAATCTCTTCTTTCACCTCAGTACCTTCATTGTCCATACATCCAACACCTACTGCTCTGTGTGTATATATATATATATATATATATATATGATGGTATATTACTTTTAATCATTGTTTTTATGTTGATTCTTTTAGCACTTAAACTGCTTAAACTGCTGATCTGAAAAGTTATTTATAATACTATTTTATTTTGTAGACATCTGTAGCTTAATGATCACATTCATTTCTCGAAGTAATTAACAGCAGAGAGCTAATTCCCTGAAAACAAAGTCTTTCCATGATTGAAATAAAGCCATAACGCCGACTGCTGCTTTTCTTCCATCAGACTCGACAAACTGAAGTATGTGGCTGGCATCATTGCAAAACTCTGTTTCTCCTGTTGTACAATTCACATTTGTGCAACAAATAAATAAATTCAGGATTTTTCAGATGAGACATTGAACTGTGAGGAAAACAATTTAAAGGCAAAATGGTTGTATGTGGCTTTTGATCATTAACTAGTTAATTTCATAGGCTTATTGTGATTACTTAACTAACCTCTGATTGTTTTGTTTACCATCCACATTCAAGACGTAGAAATATTTTCATCAAACGTGCTTCATTTGTGTTGGTATTTACACAGTACGCTGTGGCCTGTAGAATGTGCCTGCTGAGGCCCACAGAGATATGGCAATGTACTCAATGCAGCATTGCATCAGATGAGTTCTTCTGCTTTACCAGCTCTCTCATGGAACTATAGATGTGACTGTGGTGACTGTTATATACAGAGAGTGTCTGATTTGGAAAACAAATTCAAGACTATTTCTACTTTTGCAAAGATGCATTGATTGTTTCACTCATGGAGGGCAGGCTGTTCTCTCTGTTCCTCCATTTTGAACTTTTCAAACTTGGTGTTGTGAGACCTCCGAGTGTGAGTGGAGGAACTGTTTGTTATTTTCACATTTCATGTTTCAGTTCAATAGTCTCCCTCAGGCTGGTCAGAACCTAGACTGAACTCCTTTCGAATGTTCAGTCACTGTAAAGTTTGATATATTGCTGCAATTTGGTATACTTTTATACTTAATTTTTAATGTTGACATATATGATTTTAACACCTGTTAATGAATCAAGAAATTATTTGCTTGTCTGTTTGTTCATTTTCTTTCAATTCATTTATTCATCCATTATCTCAAGTCAAAATGTGGTTTGTATCATGAAAATAGAAATGGGTGGGAATGTTCATGTACATTTTCCTGTTTTCTGTTTTAACTGAGCAACAACAATAACAAGGTGACCTTGTTATGTATACTTTTTTTTGTAGTGTCATACAGGAAGTGGCTACACCATGTGACCTGATAGTCCAAGAGGAAGTCAGTGATTTTTTTTATTTG